>JAHWFP010154943.1:0-24182 GCA_023313725.1 Lithobius niger | reverse complement strand
TGCAGAGGTTTGCAGTTACGGATACAGAGAAACGGAGAGACAGTATTAGCAGTGGTTTGCAGTTACGGATGCAGACAAACACAGACAGTGCTAAAGTAAAGTAATGAGTCTATGGTGTCTTCCAATTTCCAGAATTCAATTTTGCAGAATCCAATTTCGCAGAAATAAATTTTTAGGTCAGTATTCTAAGAAATTGGATTCTGCGAAAATGGAATTCCAAACTCACAGAAATCACGTCCATTTTTGCAGAATCAAATTTGCAGAAGAAAAATTTGACCAGCTACGCCTTGATGAGCTGCGCTGGCCTTGAGCCAGCTTATTTTTATGCATGTACCTCTATTGTTAATGCAAGAAAAATTCCGTGGCACATGAATGATGGGATCATTCTCAGGAAAGGGAGGGGGCTCCTTTTTGAACCCGTTCCCGTATTTCATGATTGCTTACATCATAGTCTTTTAGGATTACAGAAATTGCGATGTATAGTAAAGTAGCGCGTGAAGTTTATTCGGTGTTTCATACTGGTTAAACTAAAAAATCTCTGCCAGTACCCATCTTAAATTAAGGTTTTTTCTGGATTTTTCATTGACACAGGACTAGCAACAGAGGAAATCACATTTTTTTCCTTCTAAGCTGGGTCACGTTCAATGCAGCTCATGAGCTGCGCCATATTCCAATGCAGCTGATCGAAGGGTAGCAGGTAATATTTCTCTTCTGCAGATATGATTCTGTAAAAAAATTGACATAATTTCTGCGAGTTTTGAATTCCATTTTTGCAGAATACTGACCTCAAAACTGATTCCGGCAAAAAATGGACATCTTTTCCGCGAAAATGGATTCTGCGAAAAAAAAAGACTCCGCGAAATTGGAGGGGACAAACTCTGCATCACGGCTCCAGCTATTATTTCATCTTTAATCTTGTGGACTGCATTCGATGTGGCACATAGGAGAAAATGCACCAGCACCCCATCCTGACAGGACACAAAGTAATAATGACACAAGTGCCTTAAAGGAGCTCGGCTGTCGATCACACTGACATCAATTGGAGGTTAAGAGAATATTTTTTTTTCTTATGCATAGCTTCTCGTCTTGTCTGCATCCATTTTTTATTATCATGTCGACGAAGTGCCTCTCCCTAATTCCCAGTTCCATTTGGCGAAAAGACGCCTGCATTTTCCCCCGTCATGGGTGCATACAGCTCTTCCTCCGTTCCTGGGTATGTCTGAGAGATGGTGTGTGTTGGAAAAGTAGGTGTGGGGGGTGCCGTTTCGGACATTATTATGTTTTTTCTATTGTAAAAAAAAATGTCACGAAACATCTCTTGCTGAGAGAAAATTGCGCTCTTGAAGAAAATTTTACTCAAGAGAAGTATTCTCCTGCAGAGAAATTAGTCTCTTTGAGAAATATTTACTCTCTTGGCGAAAAAGTACTTTCTTTCGCTCTTAGAGGAGACTTAATTTGTCTCTTTGCGAGAAATTTATTTCATTCTCTTTTAGAGATATTCTTATGTCTCTCGTAGCCAGAAAGAAGCAGACGCGTGCACGGCCGCGTGACACTGTCGTCGCCGAACGGTTTATGCTCGCCGCCACCCCAGATTACTTTAAACTGACGCGCCGAGCCGGTGTAAGATTTTTATAGGTAATATCCTGAGTGCAAGGGTAGTTATCGATGATTTTTTGGAGCACGAAAGTTTTTGCTCCCATTAAACTCGTGAGTGATTGTGTTGGCTAATTATTAAGATACCGAGTAACGAAGTGACGAGGGTGCTTATGGCCAACTCAAGCACGAACGAGTTTAAGGGAGCAAAACTTGAGTGCTCCAAAAAGGTCGATAACTACCCGCTGCAGGAGGGGTATTTAATCACTCGCAAGAATTATTTCATCGGCAGTTTATTAATAAATCAATTACAGACATTTACGGGAGTACATAAGAATTTCTGCATTTTGTATTAATGTTGTTGTACTTTTATTAATTATTTAGCGAGTCTATTAGTTGAAGCTTATGTAAAGCAGCCTTTCACTTTCGGGGTTTCAGTTTCGTTTTTTTTTTAATACGCTTCAGTATGTAGACGTTCGCAGGTTGTATCTCCACAGAAACCATCACAGAAGGTCACTGAAAACATTAATTTAAGTGTTAGCAAAATTATACTAAATGTTTATGTAGCAGTTAAATTAGCTGTACATGTTTACATCGATATTCGTTATTTATTTGTATTTATCTCATCGCAAACTGTTTGCTGCCGTGCTGGACGATATAATAGTAAACCAGCGTTCTAACTAGCCTTTAGTCCGGTCAGTCTGTTGCTTGCTGTCTCGGTTGCTATGGAAAAGAATACAGCCTCGCTATTAAAAGCCGTTAAAATAAGTTCGATTGGCAATTCCTAAAGTGAAGATGCATTGCGGACGTGTAAGTACATTGTATAGCTCCTGTGAAGCGTGTTTATTATGGTGCAATGTGTTACTGACAGCAGCAATAAACGAATCGAGCCTAACGACAATTCTGTCGCCACCTTTCGAATTACCGTTTCACTCGCTAGTTAGCAGCAGTCCAAACCAGAAGTAGTTTTAGCAATTGACATCCCATCAAACACAAATCAAATGTAACCTACCTTACCCCGATCTCACTTACTTAATTTATCTTCTTATTCTTTAATACGCGATTAATTAAGCCATTTTAGCACGTTAAAGTATACGACTCTGGATTAGTGTGTTGCCAACTATTTTTGATTATCGTGGTTTTGCACTAGAGCGCTTTTCACTTATTAATCGCCCGCTTGGTACGTCACAGCGCCTATCAGAGTAAACGAGCTGGGATTGGCTGATGCGCCAAAAATACCCCTTTCCTATTGGCTAAAAAAAAAAGAGGGAGATCCTCAACGCAATTCATTTGTTATTCTGATGCATAATTCTGACGCTTCATTCAACGAAAATATCATAGCCTACATGTTTTGAAGATTTAATTCATGAATTTCTTGTTTTTATTTTCCTTTTAGGGCTGGGGGATTTTAGGGTGGGGGAGAGGGTAGGAGACAGGATTCATAAAGTAATTTGAGAAACTGGCGCGCCGCTCCCATGTTTGTAATTGGGGCACACCTCTAGAAAGTACTCTCAAGGCGACAAACGCTTGTCAACTACTCGTTACCCCTCCCTGAAATCCCCGCAAGCCTAAAAGAATAAAAACACCAAAAAAAAAAAAAAAACTCATGAAATAAGATGACCGTTAAAACATGTAGGCTACGGTATTTTCGCATGAATGAAGCGTTAGAATTATACATCAGAATAATAGATGCATTCTTTTTGAACATCTTGCACCGACATATCGGTTCAAAGTATTCAACGGTGGCGGCGTGCACAAACCATATGGCGGTGTTGTCGCGTGGCGGTGCACACGTCTGCTACTTTCTCGCCATTATAATAAATATTTCTGTAAGAGAAACATAAGAATTTCTCAAAGAGAATATGAAATGAATTTCTTGCAAACAGAGTAATGATTTCTCTGAGAGCAAAATAAATTAATTTCTTGCTAAGAGAGCAAATAGTTCTCTTGGAGAGAATTAATTTCTCCAAGAGAGTAATTTCTCTCCAAGAGGATGTTTCTCTCGAGCAGCAAACATTTTTTTAAGAGCGTAAATTTTCTCTCTGGAAGAGATGTTTTGTGACATTTTTTACAAGAAAAAAATATAATAATGTCCGATACGGCGCCCCATACACAGGCTACATAAAAAGGAAGAGAACATGGTGATATGGCAGTAAATAAATGTCAAAGTTGGAATTGGGTCACAGTGCGATGGAAGAATTCCGAATTATAAAAAATATACTAGTCAAATGTTACCAAACGTCAAACCGAATGTCAAAGGTTATGTTACCAAAAGCTTGGTAGGAAATTCGACATCAATATTTTATTTGCGAGGCGCCAGAGATATGTAATGCTCTAATGTTTAGGTGTAGTCTATTACAGAGCCTTCGACGTATGTGTAATAAGTTGTATTCCTTTAACTTCTGTTTTCATTTTTTCTTCTTTATGCTTGTCACCAGCCTTTTGACACCTCAGTTACATTTCTTCAATGGTTCTGTTGCATGCGAGTTTCCTCTGACTGTCACTCTTGTAAGAAGGTTGCCAATGCATCTTATGAAATGCTTTCGAGGTTTGTATCTATCTATCTAGCTACATATAAAAAACATAAAAGTGGTGAAGGTTTGATCATTGTACAAAGCTAGAGTTCTACAATTAATTTTTAAACAAATTTCTTGACGCCTTACGTCACCTGAAGCTACCAATACTAGAATAATAACAAGACGGAAAGTGAGAGATAAATAAATACGTACGTTGCCTTTTGGATTTAACAATGGCAGGCCACCAGAGCAGGAATTGAACCCTCGACCCTTGAGACCGAAGCCGTAGCCCTATACTGCTCAGCCATATTGACGTGGCTAAAACGATATGGCCATGGCAGTATTTAACATGCATACATATAAGCAACATTCCTATCGACACTGGTTAACATCAGTATTACTTTTAAATGTTACTATCTAGAAAAGTGCTAGATAGTGCGACTAATTTTTATCTTACTAGACATTTAGAAGGAGAAAGAAGTCTAGTAAGAGGAGAGGAAGCCAAAGAAGAACGATAGATGTAGGTAAAGAAGAGCCAAAATTCGTTCTTAGCGATAAGTGCTGTTTTCGTGTGACGTAACAGTCGAGGTTCGCGCATAGAGTGCGACGAAAACGACTGGTGGATCACCGATCATCGAACTGAAAATGGAGACTACAAAATTGTTAGTGTGGGTGATTCTGATCCACGGTAAAGAGAAGATGCTGTAAATTGTCGAACTTCTAATATTAGAAATTCCGTAAAGATTTGATATCGAACCAAATACCAAAACGAAAATTACGTTGACCAAATTTAAAATTCACGATTGAATGCTTGGCAATTTTAATCTTGAGCTAGAATTTGCATCGTAGTAGTTACCGGCCACAACAAAATAAATCCAAAACTAAATTATGCTTTGATGCTTGCATAAAGTATTCTTAAATTTAAATTATCGCAAATGTCACAAAGATTTTTGCAAACTGTTAGATTATATTTGTTAATGGGGCCTCAAAGTAAACTGAATTATTGAGTTTATAGTTGTCATTTAGGCCATGAAATTTAATGTTGTACGTTCTTCTGATTGGCACACTGTTTTGATAACTAACAAACAGTCTTTAAAGTGGGGCAGTGTTGAGTGGACACATTTTTGGGTTTTGGGCCTAAAAGGCACGGATTTTAATCACCGTGGGTGGTATTTTTTGGCTAGCACCATACCAAAAGAAAAAGAATATATTTTGATGAACACAATTTGATGAGATTAGCCAAAACAAAATAAATGAACTAAAGGAATAATTTTTCGGTGAACCGACTTACCTGACAACTGACAAACCTAGTTTATTTAGAAAAGGCGGTTTGGGTTCCAAAGAAGTAGGTAAAATTAGAAACAAGATAACAAATATTCCTACGAAATGGGCGAGGGGTAATCGTCTAACTGGAAAATCGCATAATTGGAAAAACGTTTACATTCTAACGGTACAATGGAAAATCGCCTAACACGAAAATCGTTTAACTGAAAATCGTCTAACACGAAATTCATATAACTGAAAAATCGTCTAATGTCCGTGCCTTGCTCGCACTACCACGCTCGCTATGGCTATACATATAACATCAGAAGCCGTAGCTATATTATTGTCCTGTTAGACGTTTATCAGTTATGCTATTGTCCAGTTAGACGTTTATCCATTATACTCTTATCCATTATACGATATTCCGAATCGAAGATTTTCCAAATATTTTATTTAGGCAGCTATTAGACACTTATCATATTAAACGATTTTCCAGTTAGACTTTCGTTTCATTGCCCCTACCAACAATCTAGAAAACATGAAAAAGAAAAGATCAATATCTTGGGATAACATTTCAATCGAATTCACCAGGAACTGTTTACAACAACATGTCATAGTTGTTTACGTGTTTATACCCTTTCTAGACAAGCCCAGCGGATACCTGATGAACCTTATAAAGTACAGCTGAAACATTTTCCACAATCACAAATGGTTCTACATAACGTGGCTGTAATTTATCTGCGAAAAAACTCAAATTTCTTGGACGCCAATCTCAAATTCCAAGGGTTTTTGCTACGTTTTCGTTAACTTTGCATATTCATAAGCTTTGTCCGACTGTTCAATTCTACGGACTCGAGCTATCACCTTTCGCAATTCTAGATGAGGATACCAGCTCACTATGGGAAATGTTGGTCAGGGATTGGTGTCCTGATGCTAAGGTCAATCTCACGACCAAAGTTTAGGTAGGCTGGGAGATGACCCTTCCTACTGTCAACAGACGAATTAATTTCATGACGAACATTGATAACAATTCGTTCCAATCCCTAGAACACTCGCCACAAAATTGAGTGTCATACATTCTAGGTTTTTACACTCGAGCTCCACCGGGGAATTACAAGAAGGATGGTGCACAGTGGTCACCCGCTGCTTAATACAAAAATACAAAACCATCTGTAGATTTCAGAAGTAATTTTCCCTATGAAACTCACGCCATTGTCTGACGTCATCACTCAGGGAAGCCCAAATACAGGAAAAACCTGGTTAATAAGAAGAGTAACCAGCATTTTAACGTCAAATCTTTTCTACAGAAAAGCAAAAAGGAAGCCCATAAAAAGGTCAGTAAATACTAGGACGTTCCAGTTCTTAGCTGGGAGTCCTTGTTTCCAATCAACGTGTAAATTATGGAAAGGTTGTTGTAGAGGAATGGTTTGAAGCCTTGCAACGTTTCGTGCGCCACGGCCTTTATGCATTTGGCACGAGTGACACTGATGCATCGTTTCACATGCTTTCCCATTCTGGGGAAAAAATTACCAAGGTCTTTCGAGCCCCAAAAAATTCCTGCTCGTAGTGTACTGTTATGCAGCTCCAACAACTGGCTTTGTAATGAATGCGGTATAAATTGGAGGATTCTGTCTTCAGCTAGATCCTTGTAAACAAGTTCGGAACTTCTTCATAATACAAGTTTCGGAAAATTTGTCCATGAATGTCTGAATAACAGGTGACATTGCTTTCCAAGGTTTCCCTTGCAAATTTGAAATAAATGGTGACAAAAAAATGAATCCTTGGTGATATCTTCCTCTACAGGGGCAAAATGTTACAACTGAAACAATCGTTGTTAAACAAGTACACTAAGTCCTTAAAATTCGAGATTTTGTCCTTGGATCAAAGGCAGTTTAATTTTACTTCATCGGCATTAGCCTCATTCTCGTAGAGTCGGGGTAGGGCATCAGCCGCATCATTGATACCCCTCGTTGAAAAACAAGTTTAACCTCCAGCAATGACAGAAAAACTAACCAGCGAGCTACGTGACCGCGGTTATTTTTGGTATTTCCTATTAAAGTTAATAAGAAATGTTCAGCACTTATTGTGATGTTCCCACCTTCTACAAGGTGTCACTTTTTCTTAAGTACAAAAAAAAAAACCAACTTAACATTTCTTGGTCAGAAGTGTGAGACTGAGTTTTCGCTTCAGAAAGCTGTCATGAGGCCGTGCCAACAGTGACGTAAAAATCTTTATTAAATGACTTTTGGCATAAAATTTCTACGACGCCATGGGAGAGTTGGTCTGAGTGAGAAAGAGTCGGGGCCTTCCAAAGGGCACCCTTAATGTCCTGGAATGCCTCTTCCTTTTGATCACCTCGCTAAAAGGATCGTTTATCACGTCTCAAAATATTTCAGAGGGACGAGGTCCAGTCTGCAAACTGATGGACAAACCTACGGAACCACAATGCCAACCCCATGAACTTTCAGCTGTCGTGGACATTGGTTGACATGGACCAATCATGCAAGGTGAGAACTTTGGCTGCATTAGGTTTCCCAGCATCGTCAGTCACCAAATAAGCAAGTACTACAGTTTCTTGACAACAAATTCGGATTTTTAAAATTCCCTGCGAGTCCTTCTTCAAGCGTCATTGAGAAGCAAGTCTCTAGACCTAACAGGTGCTTTTGTCAAAGCCTATATGCAAGCCCGAGATCGTGAACATAATCCATTGCCCTTAGGTGGTGTACAGTATCTGATTGGGATGCGGCACGGCAGAAATTAGCTCCGCTTTTCTTAATCCCGAACATGGCTCGATAAACGAGATATTGCTGGTCATTGGTGACGATAAAAGCAATCCTGCCACTTTCCTCATCCACCGGAACATGCCAATACGTGTCTCGTACATCAATATTACTGCAAAATTAACAATGGTGATACATACCTATCAGATCATCGATCTCATAGCAAAGGAAACGAATCTTTTGGGAAATACTTGTTAACTGAACATAATTGATCACCATGCAGATGCGACCGTCCTTCTTAAGGGTTAGAAACACTGGGACACAGTGCTCGCTGAACTGAGGAACAAAATTACTTTGGTCGAGCATATGTTAGACATGCTCGTTAATTTTTTTTGGCCCAACCAAATAGTGAGGTAAAGGCGTTTAGCAGAGGAAGAGCTCTGTGAGTGTCTATATGCATTGCTGGACAAATGCTTAAATAACCATGCTTTGGTTGAGAAAGCATGCCCGTAGGAGGCTATGAGACAAAATAATTCCTCTTTTTGATTATTATCTAAAGTCTTGATTCTGTCAAACTTCTTGTGGATCACCTCCAAACAGTCGTGTAACTCCTCTCTTACAAAATCAACGCCAACTGATGGCAGTGGTACACTTAAGGGGAAGTATAAAAGGATGAGTGAATGTACGTGTTTTGTTTGAATTTTGGTGTTTAGAAAACTTGGGTATACGGGCCACAGTACACTGGCAAGGCATGCTCTAAATTCCAGTTTATGAAACTTAAAACTCAATTTTATTAAATCCTCCTTTAAGCCAATGTGTATAAAACTTAACGAGGACTCAACAATCTATCAAAGCGTCGGCCGTGTTGTTGCCTTTGGGGTTCGGCCGGACCCCTTACAGTAACAGGTAAGTCAAGATAGTTTACTTTTTGCCTTCGTGAGCAGTTGCAAACCATGTGCAATGGCTGTTTTCCGTGACGTCACCATGAGTTAGCCAATGACGAACGAGAACAACGGCTGTTTGGCCGTCTGATTGAACTAGCCCAGTCATGTGATATGCACGTCACAGCAAACAGCCATGGCGTGTGGTATAAGATCCTTTTGGAATGCGAGTTGGGTCATTAGGTTTACGTTGGGACCCATAGTATCGTTTGCGTTTATCGGACACGTCCTTCCCAACCAACAAGGAGCGTCCGCGGCTTTTGTGAAGTCAGGCGCATCACGGGTAAAAAAAAAAAAAATCTACTACTATCGCTTCTATTCTCCTTGTTCAACGTATGGTCAGAGCTTCATATTAATGTTCGACTACTTTAAAATATAAATTATCGTTCTGAAAGAACAAAAATTTTCTAATTGTATTATGGACAAATTGCAAAGAGAATAGAAGTAGGTAATATTTTCCTTTTCACCTTGTTTGGTGCACCTAAAGTTTCTAAAATTCGTTCATATTTTGATGCTGGCTGGGAATTGTTTGTAAAGCTATCAAAACTGCTGAATAGCTGATTGTAAACCATCCAGTCTGCAGCTTCACCATGAAGTGTTTAACGAGCGTTACATGTAATGCCATGTGCCACATGAAGCAACACTTCACAAGGTAACAAACAAAAAATCGTTCAGAGTTCACTCAAAAGAAATGAACTATGATTTGAACTCCAATTCCAGGGAACAAGGATTGTGACTTACCAATTTCCATGCACACGCGAAAAAAGCCAAAAACTTAACTGAACGAAAAAGGAAAAAAAAAAAACATTAGAGTTCGTATCCCCATGAATCTCAAAGCTGTGAAGGCACACAAATAAAAACGGAGTTCACTCCAACGAAACGAACCGTAATTTGAACTCCAATTCCAGGGAACAAGAATTGTGACATACCAACCTTCATGCACATGAGCACACGTACGTCATTAATCAAACAAAACGGGTGGATATTTCGCACATAAAAAAACACGCACAAAATAAAAAAAATATACATGCACAAGAACTAAAACTTAAACTTGCAAACACTTACAAGACGAGCGCCGTAAATCAACATTTCAAACGCAAATTGCGTTCGCTTTCTGACATTGCCAATCAATTCCAGGGAACAAGGATTGTTCTCACTCATTGGCAATGTCAGAAAGCGAACGCAATTTGCGTTTGAAATGTGGATTTCTGTTTTAGTTCTATTTCGTGTGGGTGATTATGTGCTCATTTTATGTGTGTATTTTAATTTTTCATTATACAGACGTTTTGTTGTTTACGGCGCACAAGTAAAAACGGATTAGAGTTTACTCGGATGAAACAAACTATAATTTGAACTCCAATTCCAGGGAACAAGGATTGTTCTTACTCGAGTTCAAATTATGGTTCGGGGGGGGGGGGGGGGGAATGAGGCTTAATGGCGCGTCGTTCGTTTCATCCAAGTAAGCTCTAATCCGTTTTTACTTGTGTACTTTCACATCTTTGAGTTCCATGGTGATATGAGCTCTAAGGCTTTTTTTGTTAAGTTAATATGGTTAGATTTTATAATTACTTTCATAAAACACGGAATTTTTACAAGTGCAGTGTAGTCAAGCCAAACCTTCAACTTTAAGTTTATCTACACGCATAAGCGCAACGACGACCAATTATTGTAGGTACATACATCTATAATTCCTGTTTGGCAGATGAAATCATCTAATGTCTCCGTACGGCAAATCAATATTGGACTGAAGTTTGAAATTACATTTGGACACTATCCGTATAGTTTGAACTTATTGTTCGAACTGATCGCGTGGAATTTCCCACAGGGATTGGAACCAAATACGAAGTTTGCTTGTCGGAGAAGCCGAAGCAATTACGAGTTGCGTGTATTAGAGGCAGGACGGCACTGGGATTTCAGTTTCGTGATTTGAAAATCAAATATATTTGTATCACTAAATATTTGTGTAGTTCGTTGTTGGTGGAACTTCTGTGGGCTTTTATTTATTTATTCGCTAAATGACGATGAGTTTTTTTGCGATAAATACGCGCAGAAAGTCTACAGAGCTACTAGATCATCAACAGGGGGTTCGAGTTCTAATTTGGCCAGATTTCGTTTCTGTCTTTTTTCAAGTTAGTTTGTACTAGGATCCAACCATTGCTCCACTGGTGATTGCTACGTTGCCTTTTCATCCGCTTTAGGCCTATAACGTATAAAAATATATACAGAAGAGCCATCAAGTGCAGGTGAATGACGAAATCACGACGTTTCGGTTCCCATACCGGAACCGTTTTCAAGTGAAGAGTTTAAAACATGTCAAACGGAACAATTAATTACAAACAAAAACGTCAAGTGTGCCGTAAAAAAAGGGGTTATAATTGAAGTTTCATTTTACTTGTTAAAATGTACAACACGGATAAAAATTGGTGATTTTGAATTGAAATAATCAAATGTACAATTGAGAAAATTGCATCTGTTTAAATGCTGTTGTGCTTTACGTAACGTATATGATTGACTGAACACTGATGCAATTTTCTGAATTGTACATTTGATTGTTTCAATTAAAAATCACCAATTTTTATCCGTGTACATTTTAACAAGTAAAATGAAACTTCAATCATATAACCCCTTTTTTTATGGCACACTTGACGTTTTTGTTTGTAATCCGTGTACCTTTTTTACGGCTATGGTGTCGCACTATAAAGGTTTATGCATGCAGTCGATTGTTACATGCACGAAGAATGGATCTGGACGAAGAATGGATCTGGATCGCACCGCCACTTTGTGGTCGCTACCGGTTGTGACTCTTTGCCTGCGCTTCTGGGAGTTCCCCCACACGTCCCCTGTGACAAGCTTATCATCCGTAAGGCTCTCGCTTTCTGTAAAATAACTGGAAGGTTCGAGGAGACTGTTTCCTGACTTCAACAATCCCAGCTTTGGCCTGCTTGCTCCCCTCCGTTACTACAGGGTGGTTAACGTATGCTGTTAGTAGTTAGCAGGAAGCGTAAGGGTGTAGTCTTTAGCTGGTCACAGAGGTAATATAGGTGTACCTGTAGTTGTGGTGCAGTTATGGTTATAAATAAGGGGTGATAAGAGTATTTTTGTGTTTATCCCAGTGTTTCCCATGCTCTCTTGTTTTTCTGTTTACCAGGTGTTTAGGTTAAGATAGTATTAGTTAGGTTAGCATGGGCGCATAGGCATGTAGACCTCTACAGCTCAATAAACAAAACAAATCAATGGATCTGGAGTTTGCTGAGTGGCATTGTTCCCTAAATACAATGGTTAAAACAATGTAAAACAATCAAAATGATCGTTTAAGGTCCTGTAACTCCGGAATGGATCGACCAATTGAAAAAGTGGTCCCTGGAAGGTAGAAGTCAAGGGAAATTTCTGGCTCAGATCATGTTTCAGATTTTAGGTATAGGTGCAGTAGTTTTTTTCTGAAACCGTGTCAGCTAAGAAGAACAAGAACCAGAACAACAACAACAACATGTGAACAGTTTTCAAATTTACGTGTGGCTTCCTACATTTTCTCTTGCACAGAATTGCATTAAAGTTGGGAAAAGTTGCTATCTACTATCTGGTCAAGTTTGGTCGGAAATATATTGAATAGAAACGGAGAAATTAATAGTTTTAGTTTTGCTGGAGAGAGGACTTCAATCATATATATATATATATGATAAAACAACAGCAAAGCAGTTGGGTCATGGTTCTAAACCTTGCAGATCTTAAGGATGTAAGGTCCCATACTAAAATAAAAAAAAATTAAAATAAAAGTAAAAGTCGCCACAGTTGCGATTTTTTCTGTTGTTAACTTGTTTTGACATGTTTTAAGCCCTTCACTTGACAACGGTTCCGATCTGGAAACCGAAACGTCGTGATTTCGTCTTTCACCTGCACTTGATGGCTACTCTGTGTATATTTTTAATTACTATTGTGCGCGCGGCGTATCTTGAGTCCTGGAAGTATTTTACGAGCGACTAGGTCTTCCTGGAGGGGGCGGCTTTAATCGTCCGGCCGCCATTGTTTTTGTAACCATCTTGGATATCAACAAGGCACTCTGCTGCCAAAAAACGTACAATCGATTATCGGTGTTCGTTCTGTGGCGAACTCGAGATAGGCCGCGCACACTTTAAAGTGCTTTTCAGCTTTCTGCTTTTTGCCTAACGTATAAAGCACCAGTAATGCCGGATCAGAGCGTGTATTGTCTGTCTGCTCCACCCCATTGCAAATTATGATTTTTTTTGCGAATATTTACTGGCTTAATATTAATTAAAAGCCGGCCCGCCTAAAGACGGGTGAATTTAGAGATATGTTCGACGTTCTGTTCCCCCGATCGTGCCTTTCGCCATCCCAGTTTTCCCCCTCCTCGAAAGACTCCCCAAGCGTAATGTACGCGCTTTTTAAGTAACCAACGTATTCCGATTAATTTTAGGTTATAATTTGGTAAGATCTGTAGTTAACATCTTATTCCGAAACAAAACTTGTTAGGGATTCCCGCCAAGCTTTTTGGCCGTTAGAAGTCGTGATATGAAACCGCAAGTGCTTTCACCAAGTTAATCCCCCCCCCCCCCGGTAATAGTTCGAAAGTTAAATGAAATATATGAAAATTGCTTATTACGCAATTATTTCGTTTCATGTTTGAAGTCTTAGTCGGTGGAATTAAGTTGGCGAAAGAGCTTGGCGTTTGACATCACGACTTCAAACGGCCGAAAAGCTGGGCGGGAATCCTCAACAAGTGTTATTTTGGGTAGATATCATATATTTTTAGTCCAAATTGATAACTCCATTTTTTTTTCTTAGCAACTACGAGATGAAAAAGCCATTCCATATTTATGGTCCCTTTTTTAATTCAACGTGTCACACGTCGAATTAATGTGGTTGTGCCCAAAAAACGGGTGAAGGCAAATCGGTTCAGCGACATCTCCTCAAAAACCAGACACATTTGTTCAATTCTGATCCGACGAAATTCAAGTATGTAGGTGGGTACGTTGTAGTATGGAAGCTCAAAAGGTATTAGGCTCTACAGAATATACATAAGACGTTTGAAGTATGCTAACCTCTAACGAGATCTGTCAGCAAAAAACCGTCGTCCGATAGTACACGATCTGTGGATGACGTCAGCCCGACGTCAGCATAAAGGTGTCTGCTTATACAAAAAATTACGGTGTGTAACTGCGCATTTCGGTAAGTCAGCTCTTCAGTATTGCAGTCGGTTAGAGACTATACATAGACATCGAGGTGACTCCTTTCTTGTCGCGAATAACAATACAAAGTGAGTCGTCACTTACCTTTGGCGGTAATCTGGATGGAACACCGAATTTTTATGCTGGAATCTGGACGGTACATTGAATGCGAGGCCGATAGACTTTGCTGTTAATTATTGCGCTAGCCTCGCTGCTTTTCGGGTGCGATATATTGTAAGGTTTGACCTTAGTCTCCCATGTTAAAGCCGAAATTTGGAAGCTTAATTTCTCCGCCGTTGTTCAACGTTTTCTACTGAAATTTGGTGTATAAGCATTGTGGGACTTGGCCAACACGTGTACCAACTTTTATTAATTTCCGATTTGTCACATTGGAGATCTGGACTTCAGCTGGAATCGTGAGTTTCATTTTTGTCTTATACGGTGCGGATGGGGAACTTTGGACGTTTATACAATGGTCTCTACAGACTAACCAGTTGTCGTAGAAAGCTATTTCTTAGCTCATTTGAAAGATCTACTTCCGGAGATGTGCCCGTTATAGAAATAGAAATTTCAATCGGTCGCCCCATTCCGGAGTTATGGAGCCCTGAACGATCCGTTTTATTGTTATACATTGTTTTAAACATTGTTTTTAATCAACAATGCCCATCAGCAAACGCCAGACGGACAGCGTAAGCAAATGCTAACAATGCTGCTGAGCCAACAATTTACCCGGGCGTAAAGAGGAAGCATTACATCCTTATTACGAATCGTTTTATATAATAATTTCACGTCATTCTCCCGTGTTAAAGCAGAGCCTCCTACAGTAAAGGCCGGATCAGATTAGGACAAATTAGGCAAGTAAAATCAACCATTGACATAGAAGGAAGCGCAAGTTTGCTAGGTGCTGCCATCTCTACACCAAGCGGTGAAATTTCAAACTAACCGACGAGGGTTCCAAATTCTGTCAACTGATGACGCCACTTGGCAAACTTGCCGCGTCGTTATTTGATTTGCCATTTTGCGGAGCATTGTGGGAGGCAAAGATGATACGGCCTTTATTGTAGGTGGCTCTGGTTAAAGCTAAGTGGTGGTTGCCCATTGGGCTTGCCATCCTATATTAGAAACACGGACAAAGCCGCTGATATATAGCTGCGAAGAAACCAACTTCCAGAAGAAAGACTTGCACTGAATGAGCGAGCGAAGCGAGCGAAATTTAGTGCATTTGCAACGAGTGGAGACAACCAGCTTGGTATGTCAAAGTATCACGAATTAGAAAACAAAAACGAGCTCGTTTGATGTTTAAGGTAAGGTTTAACTGATCCGAAGTCAAAACAGCAAAGTAACACAAATAAACTTTCCTGTAAGGTTTCACAGACCGCAGTGTTCCTGTACTGTTTAGTCCACGTGAAACCTTACTGCCTTATTCAACCATTAGACACGTAAATAAAATCAAAACCATATCCCAACTTTAAAATTGTTGTAAGAATAATATAGTGCATAATATAGGCTACACAATCGCCTACTTTCGGGGCTAATATTTCATCATCATTCTAGTCCGGTCGTCTCGTTTCCGTTCATCCTATTTATAAATACACCAGTTTTTAAGATTCATATTCAAGATTTCAGGACTGGTATTTCATTTTTATTTTCGACTATATTTCCAGGATTTCAAGGAGTCGCACGAACCCTGAATTAGTTAATCTGTAGGTCTGTACTAAGCACACTAAAAGTATGGTTTCTACGATTTTCCAGCGATGTCCTTTAGCCAAGTAGAATGAACAATCAGACATATCGTGTTCTAAAGTAAAAACTGTAAAAACATGTGAATACAGCAGTAAGGTTTCAAGTGGACTAAACAGTACAGGAACACTGTGGTATATGAAACCTTACAGGAAAGTTTATTTGTGTTACTTTGCTGTTTTGACTTCGGATCAGTTAAACCTTACCTTAAACATCAAACGAGCTCGTTTTTGTTTTCTAATTTTATTACGCTTATTCGTGGTGTTGTTTCTTATTGAACGAGTGAGCAAAGCGAATGTGGCCCTGTTTTTACATTGGCGGACTGGCCAGGGAGGGAAGGGCGGGATATTCCACCTGGCCTCTGACTCTCAGATTTTTTTTTAATCCATAATAAGCAATAAAGGTTAACAACTGGCCACATGAAATTGCGATGTTTTATTCAACGTACTTTTCACAATTTTCGTGTGATTATTTTAACTTTTGTTAATACACCTAAAGAGTATAAATAAATTTAAAGTTGTCAAGCTCACGTATACCCTCAGCGCAATACGATTTCTCCTACTCCCCGCCCCCCTCCAAATTAACTGCTGAATTTACTGAAAATATGGTGTTCGAAGATTTAAAAAATGTAAATGCCTGATGAACAAGAACAAAGGGGACAGGAAACTGTAAAACAACGAAGTTTTCAGTTTGTTTGTTTTTTGTAACAAAACCAATATCAGCGTCGGATGAAAACATCTGGTCAGTGATTGCATCGTCGCACACAAGATTCTTGCTCATTTGCCGTATCATAGTAGCAAAAGTTACGAGACATTTTTAAAAATATAATGTGCAATATAGTAGGTATTGTTCAGTACACCACGCATTCAGATTTTTTAGTAGTGTCCTGTTGGTATGTCTGCCGTTCCAACTTCTTACGTCAGTAGCACATTTTTTTTATTCTACCGTATGACACGTCGAATTACTAAAGCCGTGTTAGTTAGTGTATACTTGTTATTTTTTTTTTTTAGCTTTAGTTCTGTTTTGAGGAGAGCAGTCAGATTTCACGCGGACTTCCTATTTCAGCTACACTCCGGTATCTGCAACTTTGCAGGAAAGTTTATTCGTGTTCCTTTGTTGATTTGACTTTGGTTTACTTAAACCTTACCTTAAACATCAAACGAATGCGTCTTTAATTGACGTTTAGATTGTTTTTTTTTTCCTAAACGGATTACGTGTGTCAAAGTCGTTGTCGAGAAATTCACCTTACTCGGGTTATTTAAAAAGCGCATAGCCGCAGATCAAATTCTCCGTGTTAAAGCTTAGCGCATGCGTCGTACATGTCTTGGCATGTGTGGTCGCACACACAATGAGCCCACACCCGGAGTTTCACGATTGCTTGCGTCATACGTTTTAGGATTACAGAAATCTCGAGGTTTATAGTAGCGCGCGAAGCGCGCCCCATCAATCGGTGTTTCATACTTATCCGTTTAGGGTACATAAAAAAGTACGGTTAAAAAACACTATTGCAGCGCCATTTTTCGCATGATCATGCCTGGACTTGCGAAAGGTGTTAACATGGAAGATTTGGTCTGCGGCTAACCGCTTGTGGTTATTTAGCAGTGGGAGAAAAAAAAACAATTCTTTACTTGTGCTGTTGTCGTCGTGCTACGTACCCATTGTACCCATTGCCCATTGTGCTACGTACCCATCGTATGTCTTCGTGCTCATTGTTGTTAGCCAAATATGTTGGAGGAGGATCTGCGGCTGGCCCTAGGGACTCCGCCACACTCCATTGTGCGTCCAGGATGTCGGTTTAGGTCGTCCTGGTATCTCTCGTTGGTTCCCCATTGCGTCGTCCAACCAATCATGTGTACCACCATTTGTACTCCATTGAGTTCTTCCATGCGTTCATGTTAATCTTGTGACATTTTGTGGCAATATGTATGGTTTTGATTTGTGCTTAGGTTAGGTTTAGTAGAGATATAGAGTGCGTGGCTCAGGGCCCTATAGCTCTAAAATAAAACTGCATACTGTTGTTCTTTGCTGTATCATTGAAAAGCAAAATCAAAATGCTGTAACTCGGCCCTGAAAATAGCATTGAGGTTGATTGGTAACTCTGCATATAAGCTACTCCTAACCCCCAAACCAGCAAAAGGCACGTTCCACGGTTCAAATACGGGCTATATGCAAAATTTCAGCTTTATTTACCGCATGGACGAATTCATTTCCGTGTAAACAAGGAATGGCGTTAGCTTGTAATTAGCAAATATCTACGTTATTCACCTCGTTTTTCCACTCAAGAAAACGTTAAGCTGCGTCACTAACAGTGACTTTCATGTTGTCAGGCGACCAAAGTGTCCCGATCAAACAAGTTTCAGCCTTTTCTGTTGCATTGTGATACATCCTCGGATGGCTGAAAACAGCCACAAGACCTTAGCTGTAAGGGTCTAGTGGTCGCCATGCTCATGTATATTTTATCTGGGTAGGTGTTATCGTTTAACTTGGCGGGCGACACACTAGCGTGAATCTTGATAAGCGCAGAAGTTATGCTTGATTAAATTTGTTTCAAGTAATTTTTTGGTAACAGTGGTTTACCAAGCAATCAGCACGCAACAACGATCGTGCATGAAATAATTGTTGCACAGAGAACTCGGAAACAATTCAACTCAGCATTGGAAGTCCACATCTAAAAAATAAATAAGTCTTACTATCGTATAGGCTGCCAATTTCGAGGCCTACTCGAAATTAACACCACGACTTCATTTGGTTTCAAACTGCAAGCATTTAAGTGGAACACGGATTCTTTCATTTTTGCTAGAGGGTCAAAGGGTTTTGTAGCGAGCGTTAACCACTCTTGGTCAATCGTCCGTCGAAGCTCTTATAATCAAAATCAACAAAGACAAAACCTTTGCCAGTAGGCAACGCCGCCGCATTCTGCGCGGCCAGGCATAGTTTGCACGCGAGCAATGTTAAACCTCTCGTACCGAAATTGTAGTTAAGTTTGTAGTCGAATGTTATCCGATTTGCATCCTGGGATCTTGGGTTTCCGCTTGGACATCATCAGCTACTGTCCCCGAGGGGTCCGACATGGGCTGAAATCTCGTACGCGCTCTGATTTAGGATTTGCAAATCTTTCTGAAATCTGCAAATCGAAGTGAAATTTGCAAATCATGCAAATCTCAGCAAATCAGTACGAATCAACACGAAATCTACTTGCGATCTGCTTGAAATCTGCAAATCCACGTGAATTCTTCAAATTCAAGTGAAACCTGCAAATCGTTGCAAATCTGCAAATCTCTATAAGTCCTGAAAATCAGTGCCAATCTGCTTAAAATCCAGTAAATTCTCCAAATCCACTCAAATCACTGCAAATCAGCAATGAAATCTGAAGGAAATCCGCAAATCCAAGCGAAATCTTGAAAAGCCTAACAAATCCGTAAAATTCTTGAAAATCTGTGAAAATCTTGCAAAGCTGTACAAATCTTGCAATGCGTACAATTTTTGTAAATCCGCGCAAATCCGTACAAATCCCTGCAAATCTGCACAAAGCTATACAAATCCCTGCAAATCTTACGATCGATCGGCAAGAATTAATTGTCCAAGCATCAGGGAGGGGGCACATGAGGACACGGGGGGGGGGGGGGGGGGGGGGGGGGGGTGTTCTATGGCTGTTCGATATGTACTGCTAAGAACGACTTGTGTACCAAAATCGTACTTTTAGCTCGATCTGCAAGAATTTGTTGATCAAGCGTCAGGGAGGGGACAAAGGGGAGCGGGGGGGAGGGAAACACTGAGGAGCCTTTGGCTGTATTTCATGGGAAGTTCCATGACTGGTTCGATTTGTACTGCTTGTCATGCTTCTAATTTACCTGAATGATCTGAAATTTGCTGGGGATCTTGTTATGGGTGTAAATTTGCAGATGATTTGGAAATAGGCTCGGAAAATTACTCCCCTATACCTGTTCTTTGGCCCTTGAGACCGAGATCCTACATGTTGAAGACTGGTCAAATAAATGGCAACTCCTACTTTCAGTCCTGAAGTGCCATTCCTTCCATGTGGGCAAACAAAACCTGTGTAATCAGTACATACTCTCGAAAATCAGGCACTTCCCTAGAAATTTGAGGTGAGGGACCTGGGAATCTGGTTTACCCAAGACCTGAAATCGTCTCTGCATTGTACTAAGATCTGTGCCGCTGCATACTCCCGTTCTCCTATCGTCAACAGGTGTTTTAAATCCGGTAATGTCCAAATTAAGATTTGGGCCTTTAAGATTTTTGTGCGATGTCCTCTTGAGTATGCCACTCCTGTTTGGTCCCCATATCTTGCTCGAGACATCGATGCTCTGGAGCGTGTCCAGCGTAGATTTACGAAAGGTCTCCCGGGTTTTCGGGATTTAAACTACGGGGAACGTTCGTCTAGGGCTCGCCTGGAACCCCTCGAACTGCGAAGGCTAAAATTCGATCTTATCATGGTTTTTAAGATTCTGCATCAACATATTAAGGTCGACCTCCCCTTATTCGATTTGGCGCCAGTCTTAAATCGCACTAGGGGACACAGTTGGAAATTATTACATCCCAATTCTGATCTTGACTGCCGTCGTCACTTTTTTTCGGTCCGGGTCGAACCGATTTGGAATGCCCATGACAGGGAGATTGTATAATGCAACAACCGTGTCAGATTTTAAGAGGTTCCTCCAACAGGCTGATCTCTGTATATTCCTTAAACGGCCCGTTACTACATAAAGTAATGCATCACACACAGCCTAACCTCAAGAATAGAATAGAACAGACGTTGTCGGCCAATAGGCTTAGAGCTTTTTGAAGGCCCGAGCGGCAGATGTTAAGTGGAAGGAACCACCATCGTATCGGTTGTTTTTTGCCGCAGGAGGGAGGAAGCCGGAGTGCCCGGAGGAAACCCTCGGGCAACGGGCGGGAAACAACCGGAGAAAAACCCGTACATATACACTTCCCTTCACCAGGATCGAACCCGGGTCTGTAGGAAGACCAAGACGCCTATCAAATCTGACGCCACAGTGCTCGCAGCTACCCGTGCATCAGACTAAGCGGCTCACCCCCCTTCTGCCATCCCTCCACTCCTGTGCTAAATTTTTTGTTTATTGTTTATTATTGTTTAGCTTGATTTGCAAGAATTTTGTTGATCAAGCCTCAGGGAGGGAGCACAGGGGTCGCTGTGGGCACTGGGGGGCGGGGTATTTCATGGGGATCCATGGGAGATTCGATTTGTGCTACTAAGAATGACTTGTGTACCAAACTTCATGTTTTTACCTCGATCTGCAAGAGTTTATTTGGTGCCCGGGGGGTGGGGGGTTGCTGGGGGCACTTGGACTGTATTTCATGGGGGTTCCATGGCTGATTCGATTTGCATTACTAACAATGACTTGCGCACCAAATTTCATGCTATAAGCTCCGTGTGCATGGTTTTGTTGCTTAACTGTAATATTTAAGATTCCTGGATTCCAAATGCACAATGGTGAGTGTTGGAAAGAAATTCAAAAAACTGTAATTTCTTCCATAAGGATTGGTCGATTTACAGCAAATTCTTGCTCACCAATACTTGTAGGCGTTTCAAGCTATGTACCAAATTTCATTCCAATCCAACCTTTCGTTTGGACGCCACCCAGACTACAAAAGTGCAACCAGCCAACAAACCTACCAATATTTTACAATTCTGGTGTCTGTTGTAGGCTACGCTACGTTCGCTTCGCTCCCTTCGCTCGTTCCGCTCCACCATTGACTAACCAACGAAAGAAAAGAATAAACAAACAAACAAATGATGGGTCTTGCACACACTGGGAGAAGTTTGGCCTTTTATTTGTTTACTTGCTGAAAATCTCGTAAAATTCGGGCTAATCTGTTTTATGTGCATAGGTTTACAGTCTCTTTCTATACATAAAATGCGAGAGGCAGATCTAGCTGGTCGTGATTTAATAATAGCATTTTATTTATTTTTTTTCCTACTTCTTCGGGCCGTTACGTCGATTCCAAGACAAATCAAAATTTAAAAAGAGAAGAAAAGCAACCACGAAAACAAGAGCAAAGAAATAAAAACTAAAAAGATAGAGAATGCTTATAGGAAGAAATGCATCAGGAATAAAATAAAAATAAGACAGGTTGAAAAAATACGAATATTTAATGCAGTTCGAATCGGCTGCCTGCATTCGTTACATATTCTATAACCCCCTCCCCCCCCTCCCCAGCCACCCGAAAATGGATTAACCAAATAAATAAATAAAGAAGATAGCCTTCAGTAAGT
Source organism: Lithobius niger (assembly GCA_023313725.1). NCBI lineage: Eukaryota > Metazoa > Arthropoda > Chilopoda > Lithobiomorpha > Lithobiidae > Lithobius > Lithobius niger. The sequence continues at coordinate 1,970 of JAHWFP010154943.1, read as the reverse complement.
CATGAGGAAAGACATAAACATTGTAGGATCTGCATCGTAGTTTTCTGCATTATATCGCCGCTGCGCCAGTCACGTTTGATCCGAGAGCTGATAAATTACACATTTTTTTTTTAATATTTTATTTATATTTATTTTTCCCTCCGTAGATGTGCCCAGTCGTGGTTTCATTCCTCACAGCAAAGTTCCTATACAGTGAGTGAGTGCGCCGCGAATTTCCGATAAGGTTACATGATAAATGTATCGAGTTTATTAACATAGACCGGAAGGCATATACGGCGCTCTGGCAGCAGAACTTAAAAGAGTGCAGCCAAACCTTGAAGCGCCGTTTTCGCATATTTTCGCTTTCGTTTCCCCCCTCCGCAATATCGTATTCTGGGACGACGTGGCATCTGTTATTTCACAGCGAATCCGTGGAATGGGAAGCCGTTTTTCATCAAATACTTTATTTTAGCGTTAGTTTAATACATGGGAAAAACGATGTATGTGAGAATGAACAACCGAACGGAAAAAAAAATATGAGAAAAAAAAAAGAAATAAAATGATAAATCACTTTCCGGATGGATGCAGAACAACTTCAGTATGTTCTGTTTATTTACTTTTTTCATTAACCGATTTTTTAATTTTTTTATTCTTTCTTAGAATTCACTCACTCGCGTAGATTGCGCAGCAGGTTTGAAAGGCCAGAGGAGATTAGAAGAAAAAAAACGGAAAAAAAAAACTTGTGTACACATTACCTTAAAAACATTAAAAAAAAAAACCCTCGTAAATTATAGCTGACGTTTAAAAATACACAATATTTTTTAAAATCCTCTTTTTCTGTTTTAGAACCCGCCGCCGAGTGATGATGAAGAAGAGGCCGATGATGTTTATTAGATCTATAATTAAAATTAATAACAGCCTTGCGTTAATGGAAGAGTGGTTTTTTTTACCCATTTTTTTCTTCCATTACGCGCCTGCTGTCTGTTCAAGCGTAAAGATTTTTAAATAAATTTATCTTTTTCCTCCCCCTCCCTCCCACCCTCGTTGGCCGACAAGTTGCGCTAAGAAAGGAAGAAACTTTTAAAACAAAACTGCCTGCCTGCTGTTTTTTGTCGAGAGTAAATTTTAATAATGAAAATGGTCAGTTAATTTTCCAAACATTTTCGCCGTAAAACTTGAATTTTCTTAAGTGCATACACGCCCACGCCTTTACTCACGGCACGAGCCTCAGCCCAGACTATAAAAGTTTTTGATGGCTTCAAGCACTGCAAAACTGCTATCCTGGTAACGTAACTCGATCCAGTTAGTGCACACATTTACATATCTGCTTTTTATTCCAAAGAAGCGTTAATTTGCGCGAAGATTTAGCTATAGAACCTAAAGTTGAAAGAATCACTACACTAGCGTAAAAATACACCTTAACACCACGAGCGGTTGAGAAAAGCGATTCCATAGGGTCTTACGTTGGAGCGTATATTTTAATATTACCAAGAATTTACAGAGTTGGGGGAGGAGAATTTGCAACTCTAAAAAGTCTCAATTGAAACGTGTTACATTCATTCCTATTAATTCCATCCGAGTTTTCAGAGGGCTTCACGTGTTCCATCTGGCAAGTTTTGCTAATTTTTCAGCCCAAATCTAAAGTAAACTCAATTACAACTAAGCTAAACTAAATAATAACTAAATACAAGCTAGTTACGTTTAGTTTAGTTTAATTTTAGGCTGAAAGCTGAGTAGAAATTCCCACATAACACTCAAGGCGCCCTCTATAAAACTAGACGGAACTAATAGGAACGAATCTAAGACGTTTCAGTAGGGGGGTCTCGGCCACAAACGTTTCTCGCCGACCCTATGAATTCTTGATATTACCTCATGTCAGTGCCACAGCTAGCCATTTTCCAAAGGGGGAACGAGGGTGCAAAGGTAAAAACGTACGGCCCCCCACCCCCCCCCCCCAACTGAAATAGGTTTGATTCTTGGTAGTGACCTAT
>JAHWFP010154942.1:0-23261 GCA_023313725.1 Lithobius niger | reverse complement strand
GGTGGCGAAAACCGCATGGGATGACCCTAACTTTTCCGAAGCGGGAGATCTCGCTTAAGTCTCGGAATTCCACGAGGAACTCGAGAAGAAGTGATTTGCCAGTGATCTTATAAAAGATGCAGCGAAACACGGGAGGTCAATTACTCGTGGAGAGAGAAAACCCGGCATCTAAACGACAAAGTGATGAGCAAGAAACGGAACGTTAAAAAAAAAATAACCTACTTTAACAAATAAAAATAAAACGAGTAAAAATAAAAGAAGGAAAGAAATAAAACGAAAGTGAAAATGGAAGTTTTGAGTATTCTTTCGATCAATGCCGTTAAAGTCGGGGTGCCCTTTCAAGCATAGATGGCAAAAGCTTTAAAAGGGACTCTATCAAAGCCCATGGACAAACTTGCTAATTGGGGTAGCGTGAGGGACTGCCAACTCCTTCGTCAGCCAGGGGATTTATTCTGGATTTTTGAAGATATTGCCTCAGTCCGTACTATGATTTGATGTTTCCCAGTTACAGTTCCCTTGTGTTCTCCCCTTGCAATATTTAAATAAAAAAGAGAGGTTTATTATTTTTAAAGACAATTACAAAGGAAAAAACAAAAACAAATTCGTCAGTTAAAATCACAACAAACAAAAACTTCAACAAGTCCTCAAACAAAAAAAGAAATGGAAAAAAAGGGTTGGTACTACGCAAAAATTTAAAGAATTCAACAAATTTCGAATGAGTTCCTACACTACCAGGTGATCTGCATAGTTTTTTGGAAGATTTACGAAATTTAAGTTGGTTTTAAATGGCGCAATCGTTCATATCTTTGTTGAAGTTGAAAAAAATTCATATTAAAAAAAACAAAAAAAACAAGTGAGGGCTTAGTTTTTGTCAGTCTGCATTTGTAAAAAAATCCACTTTGCTATGAGTAAAAGCACCTATCTCCAAACCACCTATCTCACTCTTGGTAAAAGTCAGCTACAATTATAGAGCAGCGTCATGTGACGTCATATTGGCTACGAGACACCATTTGGAGGTAATAGCTACAAGGTGCACTAGATTAAAATGTAGCGGAAAACAACGGTACTTCTAGTCAAGACAGTGCTTTTAAAGCGGATTTCTTGGGCCTAAAAGAACGTTGTTTTCTCCAACAACAAAAATCGCGCATTATAGGCTTAAGAAATCCAGTCTAATAGCATTGGCTTCAGTAAGACGACCTTCCTTTCTCCCTCCAGTGCCCCTTGCAGCTAACCCAGTTACTGGCTCCACCATAGAGTTATACACAATAATACTACGTCGTGTACTGCCCTATAGGACGGCAGGAACCGCTACCGCAAGACCAAAAAGAAAAGAGCAGCGACAATGCCGCCATATTGGCTACGAGGCTAGAGAGATAGCCACAAAGGGCACTCAAGATTAAAATGGAGGGGGAAAAAATGGCACTTGTAGTAGTCAAGGCAGTGCGTTGAGAGTGGGTTTCTAAGGCCTAAAAAAGGTTGCTTTCTCCAATCGCTTCTGCTGCGAGGTTGTAATCGGAAAAGAAAGATTCCACTTGCTAAAAATTTCAGCAACTGACAACAAATCGAAAAAAATCACATGTTTTAGGCCTAAGAAATCCGCTTTAACAGCATTGGCTTCAGTAAGACGCCCTTCTTCCACCCCCCCCCCACCATGTTCATCCAGTGCCCCTTGCAGCTAACCCAATTACTGACTCCAGCATAGAGTTATTACAATAATATGACGTCATTGTCCCTGGTCTATAGAGCAGTGACATTTGCCGCCATATTGGCACCAGTATGGGCTTTGGAGGGCATAACTACAAGGTGCACTACATGAAAATGGAGGGAAAAACAACGGAAGAGCGGATTTCTTAGGCTTAAAATAAAGTTATTTTCTCCAACAACAAAAATCGCGCGTTTTAGGTCTAAGAAATCACTCTTCACAGCATCGGCTTCAGTATGACGCCCTTCTGTTTCTCTCTGCAGTGCCCCTTGCAGATAGAGTTATACAGAGTGAGGCAAAAGTCTGGTCACACGCAAATAACTGCCGTTATAGTGGTCCTATGTTAATTCTGAAGACATATTTGTAATGTAAGTCAGATATGGCGAAGCCAATGAAGACATTTTCAATGACCTTGAAAACAGCATTCAATGTCATTCACATTCTATCTTCCAAACGGCACAAGATACAACACAAAAGTGAATTACAAAGTTGTGCGCCAGCATAAAACATGACAAACTACGAAAACAGATTGAAAATCGGAGCATAATTACAATAGTTACGAGGAAAACAAAATAGCAACAATGTCTTCCCTGAATGTTTTAACTGCCATTCAGTGAAGCTAAGGGGTTGCTTCTACAAGCGAGTGCACGTACGTAATGCGAGTCTTTCCTGCGTCAATCAATGCAAGTAAACGAGTACACTTCAGGATGAGATAAAAGTAAACAACGTATGATACGGTTTACGCCTATAGTATTGGGCCATCATTCACAACACAGACAGTCACGGTCGGTATGTGATTATTTTCTGATTTTACATTTATTATTATTTTCTTCTGGGGCTGATGCCCTTTTGAGTGATATCCAGCCCGGTCGCAACAATTGCCCAATTCAAAACATATTGCTGTTGCGAATGCCCAAACTTCATTCCCAAAGGCGGGAAATACCCTGGGCATTTACATTTACAAATGCCCGCACTTTTTAATAGCTTCATAAATCATTATGGCAGTACAGATTACTTCTATTAATGAGTAACTTACAGTTTTATGCTGAACAAGGGGCAACTGACCAGATTAATTTTACGTCACTGGCTCCTTGGCAGAGACGGATTTATATTTCTGCCACCTGGACCTACGCAGATTCCCTCACCCCCCCCCCCCCCCAAAAAAAAGTGCTTTCATCGGCTTTTTTTCAGGAAAGGCTCAGGAAAAAAATGCAGGATAGACCTACGATTTAGATACTCTGAAAATAAGATGAGCTGATGGCATAATAAGGGGGCACTGCATAGTTTATAAGTGATGGCATCTGTATGCCTAAATAAACATTTTTTTCTGGTGAGGGCTCGGGGAATTACACCCCACTTTACGACCCCCAGCAGTAGACAATTTATGACCACTTTATTGTTAAGGTGAAATTATTTTTCTTGTTTTGTGAAATGTACACCATAAAGAAAAAAGCATTTGAAAAAAAACATCGAATAAATAGATTTTTTACAACGATTAGTCACCTCGGTTCTTTAGGGACACTTTCATTCTTGTCCCTTGCAGTACTCCCCCCCCCCCCCACCCAAAAAATAAGTTTATTTACACATACGAATGTCCAAACATTTAAACCATGCACCCTCCCAATTTTCCCACCCACCCAACTTATTTTCAGCGTATTCTGATTGCAGGCCTAGCTTGCGTTTTTCCTGGGTAAAAAAAGGCCGATGAAAGCACGTTTTTTTGGCGGGATGTGTGTGTGTGGGGGGGGGGGGGGGGGGGAGGGTATCTGCACAGTCCTAGGCGACAGAAATATCAATCCATCTTTACCAGTGAGCAAGTGACACAAATTCATCTTGTCAATTGCTTCCTGTTCACCACAAACTTGTAATTTACCCTTTAAGAAGTAATCTGTAATACCATAATGAATTATGAAGCTGTGAAAAGTGCGGGCATTCGAATGTCTAGGGTTTTCCTGCCTTTGGATTAAAGTGCATTTTTTTCATTGCTGGCCGATTGTTGCGACCAGGCTGGAAATCACTTAAAACGGCATCAGGCAGGCTTCGGCCGAAAAAAATAATAAATGTAAAATCAGAAAGTAATCACATACCGAACGTGACTTTCTGTGTTGTGAATGATGGCTCATTACTTTACGCCAAATCCGTATCCGTTTTCGTTTTCTGGAATCTAAAATTTAACTGCACTCATTGATGCAGTAAAGGCTCGGGCCTGTAGAGCTCAGCCCCTAGGCTTCACTGCATGGCAGTTAAAACGTTCTGGGAAGACATTGTTGCTATTTTGTTTTCCTCGTAACTATTGTAATTATGCTCCGATTCTCAATCTGTTTTCGTAGTTTGTCATGTTTTATGCTGGCGCACAACTTTGTAATTCACTTTTGTGTTGTATCTTGTGCCGTTTGGAAGATAGAAAGTGGATGACCTTGAATGCTGTTTTCAAGGTCATTGACAAATGTCTTCATTGGCTTCGCCATATCAGACTTACATTACAAATACGTCTTCAGAATTAACATAGGACCCCTATAAAGGAAGTTGTTGGCGTGTGACCAGACTTTTGCCTCACCCTGTATACAATAATATGACGTCATTGTCTTTGCTCTATAGCTTCAATGTTCAGTCGAAATTCTGCGGCATGGACTAACTAATTAATCCACGAGACTTCAAAGTCGTTCCCGAAATAATTGCGTTGTTGCATTTTACAAAGAAGTGAGTTAGGGACCGCTCAAAATTTGTTGGGGGCGGGGGGGGGGGGGGCCACTTATGGTGGAGACCTTCAAAACATTTTTTAGGTTCTCCACTCTTAACTCGTACTAAAAAAAATTGGTGCCTTCTTTGAAGGGCAGGTTTTTTTTTAATAGCCTCCCGTCCCACCCCTCCCCCCTCCTCTCTCCCAAAAAATCGTAACATTTCACACCTTTAACAGTGAAGACCCCAACCTGACTTATCTTCTAAACCCCCAAAAGCTGCTGTTTGTTTTAAACCAACATTGATGAAGTGAATATAATACCAAAACATTCCTGTGTACGTTAATGATTAACACCAGCACAAGAAATTGTCGACTTTAGACTACAATAAACATAATCATGCCAAACACCAACAGGACACGATGTATCTACACATTTTTTTTTTTTTGTCTTTTGAATTGCAAACCTACAGAAACTTTTACGTCGAAAATGGGTTGAAGTCAGATTATTTTTTTAAAAACTCGGATGCATCTTGCAGGGAAAGGGACAACAAACCTGTGATCAATGTGGTCGACTCTTGCTGTTAGTCTCCTATCCTGTTCGATCGGAGAATTGGCTGCGCAAAGCAACCAGTGCGAACACACCGTTAGCACTGAACTTTAAACAATAAAGCAGACCATTTTGCTAAGTATGCTGTTACGACTACATGTTGCAGATATTGGGCGAAAGGAATGCATACGCCTGATTGGGGAAACATTGCTCATCTTAATCTAGAGGGGTTTTAAAAATATAATCTACACCATTAAAGACGTATGACATGCGTGCGTGCGTGTGTATGTGTGTACAGTTACTCCTCTGGAACCAAGGCACCTACAAAGATGGGAGTGGGACCACATTAAAGATACTTAAATTGAGCTTCGGTTAGGCCTATTTTCATCGCTGGAAATTGATATTATGACCCTAAAATACACGAAGAAACCTGCAAAAATAACGTCAAAGTATTTTTTTAACCCTCATGAAGTTTGTTCATGACGTCATAGTTTATTCATGTAAACCTCCTCGAGCGAAGCAAAACGACGCCAACGGAGCCAGCGATGTGGCTAGTCTACATCATTAAAGATGTATGATGTGCGTACGTGCGTGTCTGTACCTCTACTCCTCTGGAACAAGGTACAAAGATAGAGTGGGACCTTAATAAAAGATAATTAAAATGCGCTTCGGTTACACGTATTTTCATTGCTGTAACGTGATATTATGACTCTCAAATACGCGAAAGAACCTGAAAAAGTAACAACATTTGTTTTATCCTCATAATGTTTGTTCATGACGTCATAGTTTGTTCCTCCTCGAGCGAAGCGAGATGACGTCAACGGAGCCAACGAAGCGAGCGATGTGGCTAGTATCATCAAAAACGAACGATGTACGTATGTGTTTGTACCTCTACCCCTCCGGATCCAAGGCTACTGCAGTGACGAGACGGGAGCAGAACCAAATGAACGATAATTACTAAATCGTTAATTTTCATTGCTGTAACTAGATATTTTGACCCTCAAATAGCCTACGCGTAAAACTGCAAGAATGACGTCAAAGTCCAATCAGGCAAACTAATCAAATATGTGAAAAAAATGCTCTGAAAAATGTTCGTGACGTCAAAGTTCAATCAAGCACACTTCCTGTTCAAGCAAACATCAGGAAGAAACTTGATTGCGAAAACCTAAAACGACGTCACTTTTTGCTTTGTGTCAGCTATTATATAGATCTTAAAACTGGTTGGCTTTAACTGGCTGGACGCACGGAAGAAGCAGGATTGTGTGTACGTTTTAAACAATCGTTTTTCTAAAGCACGGAGGTCCGCGGATTGAGCGAGCAAAGCGAGTGATTTCCACAAAAAGTAAACCTTTTCTCGCTCAATCTTTCATTTGGCGTTACTGTTACCTTCGTCGGGGCCTTTCTTACGGAAGATTTGGCATACAAACATGCAAACAAACAAACAAACAAATCGTACGTTTTGAATGTTGTAGATAAAATGCAGGCATGCTGGTGAATGAGATGAACGAAGTGTGAGGAGCAATTGAAATTATCTTGCGTTGAAATAATCTGTACATTGATTTTGTGACGGTCTGGGGGTCAAATAACTTACGTGAAGCATGGCTCGACGCCAATAGAGTGAGCGAAGCGAACGATATGGGTATGTATTATTATTTATTAATGTTTACAGAGAGGTTCGGGGTGCAGCACCGAAAGCTGTAGCATTTTTCTTGTTTCTGAGGAACTTTTTAAAAAAAATCTGAAGAGTATTTTTTTTGGGTAAATTGCGCAACGTGAATTGCCAAAAATACTAAAAATTATTATGCCCCCCCCCGCCCCCTTTCAGAGCCATTGTAAAAGTTTGATCCTCCTTGAAGGGTAGCGAAATAATTTGCAGCCCTCCCCCCGCTTTTCCAATAAGTCCCCTCCCTGTGATTTGTGAGCGGTTCCTATAGCCTCTTGCAAATATTCAGTACAATTTGGAGCAGCCGTAGCTTTCTTAATGCAAATATATTTCGTTCTGTCCAAAATTCTGCATTTGGACACAGAATGGACACAGAATTCTGTATTTGATGGATGTTTTGGTCACGGGCAATTCCAGATGGAGAGTCCAAATTTTTTTTCCCAAATAAAGGGAATTGTGGAAAGATGCTTTTCCATTTTGGAATGAAGGCAGAAATGTGAGTGTCTGCGTTTATGATTGTATTTTTCACAAATTTAGCAAAAAATCTTTCGACAAAGTTGGAGTGTTGCCTAATTTCAGCACATCCAGATTGTTGAGTTCAGCGTTACTGAAAGCAGAGGGACATACGTTGTCCTTTTCGGCCGCATCTCGCATGCGCTCCAGATCATCTCGCTTTGCTCGAGGAGGTTTTCACAAACAAACTATGTCGTCATGAACAAACATGAAGAGGGTAAAAAAAAAACTTTGACGTTACTTTTTCAGGGTTTTTCGCGTATTTGAGGGTGATAATATCACGTTACAGTGATGAAAATAGGCCTATCAGAAGCGAAATTTAATTATCTTTCGTCTGGTCCATGTTTGTAGGTACTTTGGTTCCAGAGGAGTAGAGGTACAAACACGCACGCACGCACCACGCACATCGTATGATTTTAATTATGTAGACTAGCGGAGTCCCTGAAAGAAGGGTAGTCATAGTCAAGCATTTAGAATTTTGCTTCAACTTTAGGTACTAACGGGGTATTGATAATATTAGTTATTATTGGACTTCTTCATTTATTTATAAGAGAAAAACCTCTTAAAACAAGACCGCTTATTCATGATGCAAAATCAAGGAAGCAGTCCTATACATGTCAGTGAAACAAAAGACGCGGTGGTAGCTACAAGGATTTAGGATACTGCAGCCTGGTCCTCGAGAGATTAAGGGACAACATAGTAGCTAGGTAACATAATTCTGAACTCCCCCCCCCCTCAAACAACAAACACCTGAAAAAGAATTAACACCTGAAAGGGCATCTGAAAGGAAGCCTTCTTTGAAACACCTCAGTGGAAATCGAGTTGTTAACCAAGTTTATCGTGCCTGTCTATATGTTTCCAAGATTGTTTGGCAACCAAAGTTTCTTCCTGATCTGCTTGAATTCAAGAGATCAAAAGATCATGGAAATGACGTTTTATTGCGTCTATCTAGTGTTCCCATAATGCAGCTCTGGAGTGTCGACATTTTTCCAATGAGCTGTGTCAGGAGCGCATTATATACACGTCCTCTTATATTTATGCTACCCCTGGCTGTGTTAGTGAGCTTCCTATCTCATCAGATGAAATTAGAGCAACTACCAGAGGCCTCGTCTTAGCTCGAGCTTGTGTTTGCACCTCTAGTAGATGGCCTGAATTTGTAAGCGACGAAGAGCCAAAGCCTTACCTTATTCGTCGAAATAAATTGTCTGTGGACGATGGTGGTTTATTATATCCTCTCATTTACTATCGAGATTGCTGTCAGTTCCTGGCAACCCTTCCCAATGCCGGTCGCAATGTCGGTCGGTTCCCAACAGTTGGCGACTTGGAATTTAGCCTTACTCGCCAAAACGGCGACTAGATACAGAGCATGCCACTAAAAATGGGGTATCTCTGGAACCGCTTAAGTTAGAGACGATCGGTTTGCGGCGTTATGCTCAGATTTATAAGAGCTACATAAATGGATTGTGTGCATTAATACTGGAGTTTTAAAAAAATTGCACAATTTTGTAATGCATAAATTAGAGAAACCTTGCATCATACAAGACGTAGCCTATTTGGTATGTGGCGAGTAGAAATTGTGAAATGGCGAGTGCTTTGTAAGGTCTACTGGCCAAGTGGCAACTGCTACTACATTGCCATTCGTAAGGGTTGGTTCTTGGTATAGGTCGCATGTAAGCCCTTCCAAGAAATTATCTAGGGTGTCCCAGGCTAAATTATGACGACTGATCAGAAGTGGGGGATGGCGTTCAAAGTAGATTGAATAAAAAAGAAATCACAAGGTAAAGGGTAAACGAAGCAAGCAGTCTGCATTAAAGACTGGCCTTGTGCAGATACACAATACACTAGTCTAAGAAAGAAAGAAAAGACAACTGCACCGACCGGGACTCGAACCCAGGACATCCCGTTTACTAGTTGGGTGCTCTAACCACTGCGCTGCCAGTGCGGGTTCTGGATACAGGCTCCAGTCGAGCCATGGTGACCTAGAGGTCGCAAACATACAGTACCTTCCTAAAGCACCAAACAGAGTGAACAGAACGCGCACCACTGTTAGAGACAGTTTGGCTCCAAACTTGACATCGCGCATGCACGGTGATTTGGCTTCAGCCGTTCAGTACCTTCCTAAACTACAAAACAGCTCAACAAGCCCAGCAGAGTATTCGATACGTCGTACCTTCACCGCGACCAGACCTGGCTAATGGATTTGACGAGGATTGGCTAATAGATGTGACCAGGCGAAAGTAATGCCAAATTGCGAACCATCTCAGGTAGGTGGTTTGCTGGGGGTGGAGGTTTGAGCATGCGCGAGCTAACATTTTTAACGAAACAGATTCATCGCTGACGATGTTGACGTCAATCAAGCCGCGTCAACACGGATATTAGCAGGAAATGAGCCAAACTCTCACCAACAGTGGTGCGTTTGCTTCGCTCTGTTTGGTCGTTTAGGAAGGTACCGTTTCATACAAGGAGGGAAAGCAACATTGCTTCTTGGCCTCCACACAAGAAATAATGCAAATAGTTTATTAGCGTTTTGAAAACTGGCAATGCAGACGGAAAAACGTGTACTTTAAATATTGTTTAAAATGCTTGGTCGTCACTACGTCAATGCCAAGGTTCTCCTCGTATGATGGTTACCTTTTCCAAACGGGAATTCCCGTTTTGCAGAATCCCGTTTCGCAAAGTAGAATCAAAATGTGCTTCAAACATTAAACATTGCAGCAGTTAAAGAGGCATGCCTAATTTGAACTAATTTGTGATTACTTGTGGTTTTTGATGTTATGTGTTTAGCCGCAGCGAGGGCAGCAGCGTGAGCAAGGAACGTAATCTGAAAAAAAACTATACTGCAAAACGGGTGTTTGTCTATAAATGTCTGACAATTATCATGTTATAAATGTTCGTGTTTAAATGTTTTAAATGTTTTGTGTGCCTAAAATTTAGTGAAAGGTATTTGGCGAAACGGGACGTAACCGGGCACAGATATAGGAATAATAGCAGGGGACATGTGGCAGGAAGGAGGGGCACGACAAGCTTTGAAAACTTTTTTTTTTGGGGGGGGGGGGCGCTATTTGTAGTTCGTCAAACCGGCAAAGGTTTATTTTCTTGACTTTGACTTTTGGTTGGGAGGGGGTGGGGGTTCGCATTACCTTATCCCCCTATTCTCGATTCTAATGCTATTAAGTGCTACTAGCATAATATTTTTTTGTTGGGAAGGGAGCAAATTTTTGTGTGTTCATATACGCTTTTCGTGTGTCTCTAAATTATATGAGGTACTTCATACATCATGGGAAGGTTTTAAAACCCTTCCCTGATGTATGAAGTACCTAATAATATATAATTCATGGAACATTTAGAGACTTCTAAAGGGGAGAAAGCGCAGTCATAAAACGCCATTCATAGTTTAAATTAGCAGTTTTATCAATCTTCCATGGCAATTATTTGACATTACTACTGTGTCATGCTAGACTTCTGTATCCTACTAAATTAACAGTTTTAGGGCACCCGCGCACACGGCAGCCAGGTCGTGCCGCCAGTGGTCGTGGCGGCCAAAAACACAGCGACGTGCCGTGCGGCCACGCCTGTTTTTCATTGATAATTCTCAATCACATAGTGAAAAATGAACCCGGATCAAGTATGGTCGCTCTGTGGCTGCCCGGGATTCCAGTGGCCGCGGCGACAGGCTGGCCGCTGCGGCCAGGTGCGCGTTGCTACATATACCGTAAGCATTCTCGTTGGCCGCAGTGACCTGGCCGCGCGGCTTGGCTGCTGTGTGCGTGGGGGCCCTTAATATCCAGTGGGCAAGCTAACAGAAAACGCCAGACAACAGGGAAAAAAGTTCCCCAAACACAGCCAGCATATCAATAAGTTCATAAGCATGTTAAAATGCTCTTGATTAACTATTTTAAGTTTACACTGTTACTATTAAAATAGTGTGTTTGTAAATGTGATTGAAATTTTAAAGGAAGTACTTACCAGCTACAACAATGTTGTGTGGGCAGCGGACGGCTCAAGAGTCGTAAGACACTTTAAGAAACCACTTGATAACTGATAATTTTTTTTTTACCAGGGCACGGACCAGGGCACTGTTATTTTTGCCCGGGTGGGGCCGGGTCTGACGCCGCCCCCGAGTAGCACTCCGAACCGACAAGTTACCACCAGTTGTAGGGAAAACGTGCTTCGTTTTTAACGAAATGACACCTTGGTTTATAAATGTTCTATAAAACACTGATGTTCCTTACACCATTCTTTTGTCGAGTTTTGGTCAATAAGTACGATATAAACTTTTGGTATGATGAACACACTGTTTGATTTTATGTCCATATCCGCAGCATAGTCAGCACCTGAAAGACAGAAGAAGCCAAGAAACCAGGGGCCAAGGCTGTTCTACATATTTTACGCCCCCCCCCGCCAAAAAAAAAAGATACTTGTATTATAGGTACTAATAGCTTTAAAACCTCGTAAACACTCGTGTAATGGGGGAAAGCCGAGACATTTTAGAAATTTTGACATTTGTTAAGTGCCAGTTTTCATGTACTAAAATGACTTTCTTCCAATTTGATCAGTGTTTTTTGTGACCCTCCCCCTCCCTCTTGATGGGACCTGAAAAATGTATGACCTCCTCGAGAGGGTCCCAAAACCCCCTCGAGAGGGTTTGACGTATTCTTTGGCCATGTTGCGTCAAACATGGCAACGACCGCGTCAGAATTATATCATTTTCTTCGTTTGCAAATGAAGAGAAACCCTTCCCCTAGTACCTTTATTTTTTGAGTCAGCTGTGATAGAGGTGAAGAACGAAGCTTTGATCTCAGTTAGTATTGAATTGTATAAACTACCATTCAGTCAATCTATGCAAGCAAATTCATCATGCACTATAATGAAACAGGGCGAGCAAGTTCATTCAAGACACGGATTCTTGGCACGGCAGCAAAGAAAAAGGGCGAGCGGCCGACAATGTGAACGGATGTATCCTGTAAGAATCAGGTTCATTCGTGGCAGGTAGCGACAAGCCGGCAATGTGAACGGAGTGCCCTGTAACAATCAGTAACAAACGAAATAATGCTTCTATAATGCTAGCTATAGGGCCAAGTTTAGCAGTTTCAAAGTTGGTTGAGTAACAATAACTGCATGCACGATCATTGTTGTGGGCTTATCGTGCTGCGTGTTTAAGTGGAATGGAATGGAGAAACAGGCAATTCAGCCATACTGAGTATTAAGTGGCACCCTCCCAATTAAATCACTATTTATTTCCCTAAGAAGACCAAACACCAAGGGTTCCAAGGGAAGGGGAGCAGGGATGGGGGGGAATTAAGACCAGACACTGGGGGGAGGGCTACCAGTCAGGATTTGGTGGGGGGGGGATCTGACCACACAATGGATGGGGGAAATGTGGGGGCGCAGTGGGATTCGAGAAGAAAGGGGAGGTCATATGTGACCCTTTTCAATTCATGCTGCCTAATAAAGTATTTCGCTTGCGCATGGGGGGGGGACCAGCTAGACAGGCGTATGTTACGTGGGGGGGGGGGGCAGCTAGTAAATTATACTATAGGAAGACCACCTTGGGAATATGCCATCATAGTGCAAAGACCAGTGGAGATGAAGGCCACTACTAAAGAGTGGCCTAAAAAAAAAAACTATCCTCAGGTGGCCTTGAAAATCTCTACTTCATCTGCAGTTGGCGATATCCGTATCCGTCCCGTGCAAGGCCAGCTGAGATAGTAGCTGCGTTCCAAGCCAGAAACGCAGCTCCTATCTCAGCTGGCCTTAGTCCCGTGGTCAGTATCCCAAAATGAGCCGTTAGCGCCAGCCCTCTGGAAACAAGTTTCTAGTCGATTCCTCAAGCGATTATTATTTCTGGCCGGCCAAGTTGTTGCATAAGGTTTCTGATGTTATGTGTTTAGCGGCAGCCCGAGCGAGGCACGTAATTTAGAAAAAAAAATGTCTTGTCTCGCTCGAGGAATCGACTGTGTTCAACTCTGGCGCTTGTTTCCAGAGGGCTGTCGCTAACGGCTAGTATCCCAAAGCTAACACAAGCCGGCCATTTTTGGGGATTAACCGGATTAACTTCTAGTTTATTTGTTTATTTTTTTTACATTAATTTATCTTAAAACGTAGCATTTTTTAATTGCTTGCATAATGCGATGTAGCATTTTTTGGGTACGTATGTGGTAGCATTTTTTTTTATTTTAAAGTCTGGTCACATTGACGCCGGCGCAGAGCAGAGACAACAGGATGGCCGTATCGGCGACAAGCTAATTTCCGAATCAACTTTATCAAAAATGTCCTTCGAACACAAACCAGACTTAGAAAGGCACACGCTTGTCTGCAGTAGCGAAAAACCGCACAAATGTGTGCAATGTGGCAGGGCCTTTAATAATAATAATGCTTTAAACCAGCACTTGCTCGTACACACTGGTGTGAAAGCATTAAAATGCAAAGAGTGTGGGAAAGCCTTTAGCAAGAAGTACACGTTAAAACGACACGTTTTAATACACAGCGAACAGAAACCGTGTGAATGTGAAGAATGCGGGAAGTCCTTTAGCGAAAATTGGGCTCTGAAACAGCACATTCTTATCCACAGGAGAGAGAAGCCTTTCAAATGTGTGGTATGTGATGAGGCCTTCGGGCTCAAATCTGATTTCAAGCGCCATATGCTTTCTCACGGCGTAGAGAATCCGTACAAATGTCCCGAGTGTGGTAAGGCCTTTAAAAACGAGGAAGTTGCAAAGCAGCACATGATTGTCCACAGTGGAGAGACACAGTTTGAATGTGAAAATTCTGATTTGAAATCTCGTGTGTTGACCCACTCTGATCAGAAACGGCTTGAATGTTTAGAATGTGAAAAGATATTCTTATCGCGAAAGACCTTTAGGCAACACAGCATTGTCCATTCGGGAAAGAAACCGTTCGAGTGCGAGGAATGCGGAGAGGCCTTCAAACTTAAAGCGGGGTTAACACGACACATACTTGTGCATTCTGGAGATACACCATTTGAGTGTGAGAGATGTGACAGGGCTTATAAACGTAAATCGGCATTGAAACTGCATGAACTTGTCCACAGTGGCGAGAAACCGTTTCAATGTGAAGTATGTGGTAAGGCCTTTACTCATAAAAGAAATTTGAAGCAGCACGCAGTTATCCATAATGATGAGAAACCGTTTATGTGCGCGGTATGTGATAAGGCCTTTAAAAACAAAGGTACTTTAAGGCGGCACACGCTTGTACATAGTGAACGGAGATAATTTGAATGTGAAGAATGTGGGAAGTTTAGACACAAATCGTATTAAAACGGCACGCGCTTGTCCACAGTCGAGAGGTGGTGTTTGAATGTTTAGTTAAGGCTTGGATTAACACCTCTTCGAGATGGACGAGTCATGCACGGCTGCCTGTAAGCTCGAGTGTGTTCCAACCTTCTGCAGCTGCGATCGCAGCACCGCCTCGAAATCCGTCGGTGGCATGTCACCTTAGACCACCTCACTCATGTCACGCGAGTGACGAGAGTTAAATGGGAAAACCTTCCGAAATAGTTAAGATCTCCCATGGCACAAGGTCGCGCTGCCAGTCTCCTAAAAGTATCGGGCGCATGGGCTGTGTATGGCGGCTATGGTAGGTGAGTCATCCATCTCAAAGAGAGTTTAGCCCAATGTTAAGGTACACGCTTGCTCACATTGAACCAAAATAGTATGAAGGAATATGGTAACATCCTGGCATCTCGCCAAGCTTCATCCTAATCGGGAGTTTTCCGGGTGCACACAGCTTATACCACCACTTATTGATGCCTAATAACATAGTTTAGTTTCATAATTGGGAAACAGCAAAACCAGAGACTTATACCCAACCACAAAAAGAAAAAAACGGGGCCCCCCAGGGGGGCCCCCCCCCCCCGCAGGAGGATTACAGGTAGCTTATATGTTTGTCGAGCGCCGCCTTGAATTTGTCTGTAGAGGTTGCTAAATTATGTGAAGGCAAACCAAGCAGTGCTACATAAAAATACAAACAACGTTTCGAAAATTTTCAATTTTCGTCATCAGGTTAGCAATAAAATTAAAGCTTAGCAAAAGCCACTAAGTCATCCTACATAAAAAGCATAAAATAGTAATTTAAAATGGATAAAACCACCAATTTCTCCCCTCAAAACTCAAAAGAGGCAGAAATGGCAGCCGAAAAGCAACGACCCACCTGCTCCGTTGGGATGCCACGTCGCAAGGCAAGGTGTATGCAAATCAGGGTCACGTGTTTCAAAGGTGTGATGCATTCGTTATGTGGGTTTTACAATATGCCTGGCAAAAGAGTCGAGTTTAAGTGTTTTAATTACAGGAAAATATTCTTTTAGAAATTTATTATCTGGCACTAAGTGGTTATTGTACAGGTGGTGTGTATGTATGGATGACAAGCGTTTCAAGATTAATTCGTGCCCTAGTGTATTTTTCTCGAAACAAGATTTGGACCTTGTCCAAGTCGGGGGTGTGGCCTGTTGCGCATTTGTCAGGCGACTTGCCTGTTGAAAGACAGTGTTGCACTAAAGAATTGGATTAGACACTGCCTTGCAACACTGCCTTTCAACAGGCAAGTCGCCTGACAAATACACAACAGGCCACGTCCCCGTCTTGGACAAAGTCCAAATCTTGTTTCGAGAAAAATACACTAGGGCACGAATTTATGTAGGATGACTTAGTGGCTTTTGCCATGCTATAATTTTATTGCTAACCTGATGACAAAAATTGAACATTTTCGAAACGTTGGTTGTATTTTTATGTAGCACTGCTTGGTTTGCCTTCACATAATCTGATACCGTGCTTTTTTACTCCATTGAGGTTGCTAAACACACCTCATTGGGAAAAGTTTTCCATTCATTAATAACACGCACAGAGCAAACCTTCTTTCTCACATCGAGTCTTGCATGGGGTTTCTGGATATTCAGAGTTTCCCTGAAGATTGGTACTAGTAGCGGGCCTAAAAAATTCAATTAATATCGTATTGTCCTTATAATTTTAAAGCACTCAATAAGTCGCCCCCCTCCCCTTTGTCTTCTGTTCAAGAGTAAACTTAATCGCAACATTAAAATTCAAGAAGCTGATGAATGGAGTCTTTGCAATGCTGAAAGGCACATTTTGCTTTGACTCTCTGATAATGTCACTAGTGCTTATGTAATAAATAGCCAAATGAAAGCAAGCTTTCTCTAATTTGGTGCAAATTTTCAGTAGACAGTGTTGAAGTGTAAATAAACTACACGTTTTCAACCTTCTACCGTCTTCACGCCCCGTTTGCCCCTGCCTCGCTACGGCCCTGATACAATATAATTATTATGTCTGCGACTTTATTTATATTCGTAGACCACGTAATTATTTTACTACAATTTGTTTTACTGACGCACGCAACTTGTTTATGGTAGCCATGATTGGCTTTTTAAGCAGGAATGATAAAAATAGTGTCAGACCTAAAAATGTAAACTTGGTATAAATTTTCTGTAAAATTGTCAACTACTACAATTCAGTGAAACGATCAATAATCACATTTTCCCCCAATTCATTTTAGTATACTCATTACTCAAATGGTAACAAATACACCAACGTTATATTCTCAGATTGTGTTCTGGGAATTTTAAGGATACTTCCCATTCAACCAACTTCTCCCCAAAACTAGCATGTTGGCTATTCATTACATTTACTCTAGCTAAGCCTTTGACTTTGAACTTTTATATTTTATGTCACTCCAATTGCTTATGGGGATGGAAATCAGAAGCTCCCCGGCGTCAATGAGGCAAAATCCCTTGGTGTCACCTTTTCCTTCTATAGTGAAGGTCAATCGGACATTGTGCTATTGCGGCCCGTCGTGCTAACCTGCTGCTGGGATGCACGAAGATGCACTATTCCGTCCTCAGCTTCACCTCTCTTGGAAAACCGCACCTCGTAAATCTTGCCACACCTTGAACAGCCTACTGCAACTAGGCGAGAACCCCCCCCCCAACCAGAAGTTCCTAGGTGTCAAGTCACGGAACTTCTGGGGCTCCTCGCCAAGTTGCAGTAGCCTGTTCAAGGTGTGGTAAGATGTACAAGGTGCAGTTTTCCAAGAGAGGTGATGCTGAAGGCGGAATAGTGCTTCTTGATGCTTCCCAGCAACATGTTAGCACGACGGGCAGCAATAGCACAATGCCCGATTGACCTTCAAAATCAAAGGAAAGGTTACATCGTTCATTACATTTTTATGACACACCTGTACACCAGAAGTTGTGCTTACGATGAACACAATGATCAGAAAAGGCACTTGATGAAAGGTTCCTGTACCTTTCAGGGAATTCACGTCTCAATTACTGGTAACACGCAACAACCTATGACGTCGTCACACAACTCGTCACCTGAATTGGACAGCCAGATGAGGCTTACCTGGCTCCAACTAGTGAACAAGGGGGTCCAAAACACAACTCTATTGGTGATGGGCAAGGAATGATGACTGAAAGAGAGGAACCCTCTCGTTTCTTGTCAACCCGTTGAAACCAAATCAGATGGTGACAAAAGAGAATCTTACTACTGTTAACCAGTAAGTCTGATTCTCACTTACCTCTACTTCACACTAACCACAAAGTTTTTCCTAGAAACGACGAAATTTTATTTAAGTCCTATTCATTGCCCTGTGCTTCCTTGCTTGTACATTTAGCAAAAAGATTACGTGGTAAATGTTAGACATAATTACGATATGTCCCGAAATTGACACGATACTTAAAACTTCAGCAACAATCAAATAAAGGTAACGATCCACTTGCTTTACTGGTATGGTTTCAGTAGTTTTTAATGAGACAGTGATTAGCACTTGTGTGATGCAGCTATCTACAACATTTTCCGAAGTATTATTTCCTTTAAAACTTCGTTAACGGTTTGGCTTTAACCATTTATTATTTCAGCCATTAACGGCAAGAAAAGTCCCCGACTTCTAAAAACAGTGACAACGTGCAGAAACCAAGTACAAAATAGACATAAAAGTGGATCTGTCGTTCAAAAAATGTTCAGGATGTGTGGGCTATGTACTTTAGACAGAAAAATAAAAGGAGTCTGCTGGGAAAAAAGGTTTCTACCAAACGACAGACCCTAGTTTTATCATTTCAATGTCATGGCAACCAAACGTTTGTTTTTCATAGGCCTTGGTCTCCTCATTTGTAGGGTTATTATCCAATATGAAATCCCAAGGGTCAAGTTTTTACGATTCCACTTTATGGAAATTATGCCGTTCACACACTTTGGTAGGGTTCCCACCAAATAACAATTATGCTGATTAAACAAGTCGGCAAATCTGGTTTACACCTCTTCAACTTTCAGTTTTCCCAACATCCCCGTCTGTGATGTCACTGTTCCGCCCAGAATTATCAGCAGTCTCATTATTTCAACACTATTTCCTACTTTACCCAAGTGATTAGTTTCTATCCAATCGTATCAAATTTGTTGCCGATCTACGTTGTTATAGTCGTCCGTTTCAGCCTATTACTCGGTAAATTAATTTCATGTTGACAAAACATCTCTTGCGTTGCAATAAAAATGGCGGGTTCTGGGAAATTGTCTGTTCTCATTTCTGGCTGGCATCAACGAGGAACTTGGGAACACGAGAAGAATACGGTCTCCTTCACGACTGCGCAAGGCTTCTGCGCAAGCCAGTGCACCGTGATAAATGTAAAGGCTCTTCTGCCTATGCCGGCGGCAACAAGCGAAGACCGTGACTGTTACTAACTAGAGCGAGTATCGGTAATTTATGAGGGTCAAACTAAGCCTTTTGGCGCAAAGAGGCCGATCAGAGAGGATCAGTCGGTATTCTTCTGATTAGAGTCACAATTCTGAAAATTATGGAGAATATTACCGCTAAACTAAGACACTTTTAATGTCTTGCGAATTTTCAATGGGAAACTGCCATCTTCCTCAGGCAATTTTGACAAAGTATCGGCCTCCTTACACCTACATCGTCTGCTACGAATTCCTCTGTAAGGTGTATGGAGGCCGATACTTTGTGAAAAGTGCCTGAGGAAGATGGCAGTTTGCCATTGAAAATTCGCTAGACATTGAAAGTGTCTTCGTTGTGAAGTTTAGCGGTAATATTCTCCATAATTCTCGGAATTGTGACTAATTTGACGAACTTTCCCAGTAATATGACGAACGTTATTTTCATTGGTATTCTTCTGAAACGATATGCCAGAAAAGGAGGTTTTCCCCGACCTTCCCTGGCCATTCATGACCGCAAGTTTCCATGTTGGTAGGAATAACTGTTCGGACTTTTCCCCAGAATGTATTCGAGCTTGCGTTGTTAAGGCTCCAACACTTTGCACTTATAAGGTTAAACCCCAGAATCGTTCCCAAAATGAAATCGAATATATCGGCTAACTAAGATTCCTCTTCGAGAACTTTCGGCACCACACTTTCAACATTTGAACGGTGTTTCCTCAGATGCGTCCGTAACGCACGTTTGCCAGGAAAATCAGCACCACACACATCGCAGTTGTAGGTGTTTTTCCCAGAATGCATTCTGCAGTGAACATTTAGATGCGCTTTTTGGTGAAAACCATCGCCACAAACGGCACATTTGTATTGTTTTCCATCAGCATGAATTCGAGTGTGTACTTTCAAGTTTTCCTTTCGTGAAAATTCTGAACCACACACTTCACATTTGTACGATTTTATTCCGGAATGAACTAGGGCATGGACACATAAATGACTCCTTTCAGAAAATTCAGCCCCACACTCTTTGCATTTGTGGGGTTTTCTCTTAAAATGCGTAAGCGTGTGTTTTTTAACGTCTTCCCGTATAGAAAATTCTGCACCACAAAATTCACACTTGTACGATTTCTCTCCGGAATCAGGCACAGGCTGTGAAATCGCAACATCTTCGTTACATGGATGTTGATCGCTATTGCAATTTTCGTCACGTAAAAATATAGCTCCATTAGAGATGACACCATTCAATAGCCATTCAAACGATTTACCTCTATCAGTTGTATCGTCTTCAGGAGCATTCCTCGTCTCCATCTTCAATTAGGTGTACCATAGCTAGAAAAAACACTTATTGCGGCTAAGGCCCGATGAGATAAAAACTCGTTTTCCGGTAGTATTTCCACGGTTACTGTCTCAAGCGGCCTTACGTTTTGTCCTGTATTTTTTGTTTTGTTTTTTATTGCGCAGAGTATAACAATGCGCAGAGTATAACAATGAACTATTTAAAAGAGAACGAAACCAACATAAAAAAGCTGTAAAAAGAAATTATTACAATATTTTGTTACAGACGAATCCAACGAGTAACCACAACGTCGCATCCGGTATGGGAGGCTCGCGTCGCGAAGGCAAGAAGACTTCCGGTCGGCCGATTCAGGCCACATCGCTGTGCGTTAACGGGTTGCATATCTCTCACTCTCATTGTCCAGAGCCTATATTAGCCTATATTAAAAGTATGAAAGCTGTAGATGAAACAAAGTACTTAAATAAGTTATTCCTTAGTGTCCGTGTCTTACCAGACCCATCTGATGAATAAAATAAAGCGAAATTCACGATGGCTTGCGACCAATGACACAAGATCAAATTTCTATTTATGTACGCCAGAATATCTACTGTTTTATTCACTACAGATCACAATGGTTGAGAATTTTGATTGTTGTGGTTGTAGCGACGTAAATAAATCAATCAACCAATAACAGACGACAAACTGGTCGTTTGTTGATGAATATTGCCTCCATTTGAAAGTTTGTAACGACCCTTTGTCCTGCAATAAATTGTTAAAAATATAGCACAGCTATATCGGCGGCAGAGTGCCGAGAAAGCAGTCAAACCACACGGTACTTTCCTAAACGACCAAACAGAACAAACCAAACGCACCACTGTTTGTGACAGTTTGGCACATTCCCTGCTAATATCCGTGTTGATGCGTCTTGATTGACGTCAACATCGTCGGCAATGAATCTGTTTCGTCAAGACTGTTAGCTCGCGCATGCTCAAACCTCCACCCCAGCAAACCACCTCCCTGAGATGGTTCGCAATTTGGCATTGCCCTCGCCTGGTCAAATCTATAAGCCAATCCTGGTCCACTCCATTAGCTAGGTCTGGTCGCGGGTAAGGTATGACGTATCAATACGCTGCTGAGCTCGATGAGCTGTATTGTAGTTTAGGGTGGTACTGAACGGCTGACGCAACATCACTGCGCACGCGCGACGTCGAGTTTGGAGCCAAACTGTCTGTAACAGTGGTGCGTTCTGTTCGCTCTGTTCGGTGCTTTAGGAAGGTACTGCATCTCTCCCTGCTAACCAGCGGCGGCGCACGTGACACCCGATTTGTAGTCGACGGCGGTAGTTTATCTCAGTTGGCTTTGCAGAGTAATAACTACTGGATCTTCTGACCTTATATAGTGGCGCGTATGCGTTTGCGGTTCCTCTCTGACATGCTGTAATTGTAAACATAGACGTTCACTGATTTTCTGGATATTTGAAGTTCTAGAGAATAATACGAGGAGAGTATAAGTAATTTCTGTCCTAAAAAGTTTCCATTCAGATGAAATTCGTACCTATTTGACGCTGTCGTACCAGTTCGTGATGATGATGCTGTATTTGTGATGTCTGTAGGATTGTGGTTTAGTCGCCTAAGACTTCGCACTGGAAACTTGTGTTGTGGAGTGTAGCCAAGTTTAAGAAGATTTGTGTAGTAATATGTGTAGCCCGTTTTAGTGTGGACCTACGTTAATGTGCCGCAACCAAAGGGTGATCATGTGTAAGACCTAAGCAAATTCACTAAATTTACTGATGAAATTACAGTAATTATATCCAATACTGTTTTACATCCGTTCTAGGACAGTTGTATTCGGTACTAAAATTAATATTATTGCGTAATTCTCTAAAATCACTTTTATTATGGAACCTTATTACGAAGCTGCAAGTTCCTATGTCTTAAAACGTATAAGGCATATTTCTTGTACAGCAACAACAGGTATTTTAAAAGTATGAAACAGCACTGCATTAAAGCAGTTCATACTTTTTCCTTGAAAAAATAATGAAAAATGAATATCAACTATTAGCCTGATAACCTCGGAAAACAATTGTATGCAAGAAAAATGAAATGGTTTAAACACAATTTGAAAACGCATAGTGGCTGTGTAGTGTACATATCCGGAATATATTTGTTGTGTTGCGTGGATTTATCTTTATGGGCCAAACTAAGTCACGATTCAGGTTCATCATAGCAATAAGGCATTTGTTTCTGACTGCAAACTGTATTCGATAAAAATGAGGTGAACCAATGCAACTGACCTATATTAATAGTGACATCACAAAACAAGCCAAAACACCGAGATTGAATTAGAGTGGCTTGGCTAGTAGATGAACAATAATACGTGTGTTTATGTTCCATGTAGAGAACAATTATGTTAATCGTTACAGAATTGTTGGGGAATAAGTTGCATCAACTGCCGTTTTTATAATGTAATAATTGTCGCCCGTTTCCTCAAGGCAATTACACCTAGGTGGAAAAGTGCATAATTATTGCTTGAACATGTTCAGTTGAATGCTATCTTATATAAAATAATGCAGTGTTTACTTTTAAAAAACCCGCAAGAACATTACCCGCGCTGAATCTAAAAAATAGATCTATAACCCACCGAAAGGAAAACAAAAATCCACAAGAATGACGGTTCAAAGAAAGACGGTTCAAAAGAAGTCACACGGTCACCCACCAACCTCGCAGCTGGTAATGCATTCCAGTGTTCGACAGTCAGGAAAGAACAAGAGGCCAACAAAATGCCGTTGACGCCAAAACAGCGTAATCTTCCTGGGTTGGTTGTAACGTTCCGGTAGTCTCGAGTGTCTCATAAAATTTGCAGGGTTCAGCATAGAATCGCATGTCGCTGCTCGAAATGGGAAAGTCAACGGATGCTTTTGCATTTACCTCCAAAGTGGTCCAGCCCAGGCCACCTATTTTACGCAGTGACACAAATATCCCTTTCCCAAACACAGCAGACCATTCTAGCAGCTCTTCTCTGCAGCCACACTAAATAAGTAATTAAAGACTCCATTCGGTGCCATACGTATTTCACAGTCAAATAAATACCGACGCAAACCTATTTACTTTGCCTTTTGGACTTATATGTCAGATTACCTGAACCCACGCCCTTTGAAAACAAAGGATTACAGAGCATTACTGCATTTTTAAAAATG
>JAHWFP010154941.1:16838-37813 GCA_023313725.1 Lithobius niger | reverse complement strand
CTCACAAAACTGAATGTGTATTTTGTTTTTCGCCCTGACTTTTACCCATTAAGGCACCAAGGTCGATCTGCGTTAGATAAATGTTAGAAATCGGGGAGGAGAGGGGAGGGGAGACCAAGTGAAATCGTATGTATTGGCTGGCCTCTCCTTTCTCACCTCCGAACTTGGAAACGTTTCCTGCGACTCGCGTTGAATTTAAAGATTGTTTCACATTCACAGCTCCCGTTTTTCTTGTATCTCCCGTCTTTTCCTTCCCCACATCTTGGATGGGGCAAGGTAGCCTAATGGTTAGCACGACCATTTCATGTGCAAGAGGTCACCGGTTCGATGCTGACCTCAGCTACCCCTGGTATTTTTGGGAAGAGAAGGGCCATTTGATGTATCGTGCTCATGTCGATTGTGGCATGTAAAAGATCGTAGGAATTTCCGATTGGAATTACCTAGCAAAATTGTCCCTCTCTCCTTCTGGTGCCATGGCTAAGGCTGGGAACGTGGCAAAACTACAGCCATACATCTTGGACCAGTTGCTTCAAGACCGACACGCAGTTGTTAAATTTTAAAATATCACCCTTTACGTTATTATTCTAATCTGAGAAACGTGGAACCAAATACATAAATATTACAAACAAAAAACGTCAAGTGTGCCGTAATAAAGGGAGTTATATGACTGAAGTTTCATTTTACTTGTTAAAATGTACACGGATGAAAATTGGTGATTTTTAATTGAAATAATCAAATGTACAATTGAGAAAATTGGATCTGTTTAAGTGCTGTTGCGCTTTACGTAACGTATATGATTGGTAAAGCACAACAGCACTTAAACAGATGCAATTTTCTGAATTGTACATTTGATTATTTCAACTAAAAATCACCAACTTTTATCCGAGTACATTTTAACAAATAAAATGAAACTTCAATCATATTACCCCTTTTTTACGGCACACTTGGAACGTGGAACCAAATACATAAATATATCTACGTTGCAGGTGCGTTCTTTGTAATGAGGGATACCACGCAAGGAGGATTAGCTTGGATTGCCGAGAATTATTAAGGCTTTTGAACATTTACGACCTTAACGGTAAACATTTACTACTGAACTTCCGCACTTCGATGTAGCGCAATACCGTTCTCTATTAAGTCTTTACATACGCCATAATAGCAAATACTCGGGCATCATAACCATTCCCATCTCTCTTTGCTCTGCTTATACCAAGATGTACAACGCTAACATGACCAGGGTGCCAAGATTGCTACATTTCGGTTGAGATTTCCTCTATTGGTTCAGTTCCGTTTCACATTTCGTATAATAATACAGACTGCAGATTTACGTTATAACTTGTCTGTTGTTTGTTTATGTTAGCTAGCTTCCCCGCAGATTCAGCTATATATATACGTGTACAATTCTTTTACTTAAAGGAGCTAAGCCAACTCACCTACTCGAAGTCAGAGTTAGATAAGGAAATTGGCATAGCATCACTGGACAGCTGATGCTTCCTCGTTGCTGTCCCTTCATCGCCTGTCCAGTGCTTCCACTCCTCTTTCTCAGGATTTCCCTGTGTCAAAAAAAAAGTTCCCTGTTTTCCCCCTTTATTGCATGGTAACAAAATTTTACCTTTTATACTGTTTTAAATATATTTTTTTTTAGACCGAAGCAATTTTATTAATGCTCGTGTGGCTAAACCGGCTGAATTTGAACATTACCAGGATTTTTTTAAAGAATAAATAAATGGTTAAGGGAGGGGCCAACCCGGGGATTTGAACCGGGAAACCTCCGATCATCGTAGGGGCCAAAGTTTATCCAGAATAAGTGCCCAT
This sequence comes from Lithobius niger, assembly GCA_023313725.1. Lineage (NCBI taxonomy): Eukaryota > Metazoa > Arthropoda > Chilopoda > Lithobiomorpha > Lithobiidae > Lithobius > Lithobius niger. Next base: position 35,998 of record JAHWFP010154941.1, on the reverse strand, counting down.
AGCTGCTGAAAATAGCAGTTCTTAGTAGTTCAAAACATTGGCTCCATTGTGTTTTTTCGTGCATGACAACAAGTTTTTGCGGAGGAAACAATTTGTCCGGTCGTCACTGAACTGTTTTTCCCTCCCAGATTCGAAAGACGCAAAATGCGAGCACTTTTAAGTTTAACCTAAGAAGTCTGATAGGAGATTATCTGCCTATGGCTCATTGACGTAATCTACACTCTCAAGTTATTGCACTATAAAATAAAAATTAATTTGTTTATGTGTTATTGCACTATAAAAGAACCACCCTAAACCGGATGAAAAGAACCACCGTATTTGTTTAATTTATTTAACTTGCCGCTGACTGTACTATCCAACCAGACTTAGTCATGGCCATCCTGTCACTTCCCCCGCTGTTGTCGTACTACGGACCATCCATATATTACGTCACACTCTGGAGGCTGGTTGGGTGGTTGATTTATTGTGACAACTGTGACAAAGGGGTGGGGTGGTGTTTTTTTTTTTTTTTTTTTGGCGTATTATTTAGGGAAGCACTAGTTCAGATGCAATTCCATTTATACACGCAAAAAGCTCCAAGATTTAAACCCATGGCCTCTTTAAGACTTTGGTAAAAATACTACACATTTACGTTTACGTTAAATCACGTTTACGTTACGTTTAATCAAATGTAAAGTATTTTGATATACTGTATTACATTGGGAGGGGGGGGGGTTGATTGCAGGTATGTGATGCGATTATCAGAGGGGTGTTTTAAATTTTATGACATTTGTGGCAAAGGGGTGGGTAGGTGTTTCAAAATAGGCCAAAAAGCCTGACGTAATATATGGACGGCCCCCTACGTACAAAGTAACTGGGCCAAAAATTGGAAAGGTTCATTTCCTTCGCTCTACAGGATGGGAATATAAAAAATAGTTAACCAGTCAAATGGTGGACGAAATTTATATTAGGTTTAGGTACATGACGCATAGACAGAAAAGATGGAGCATGAGAGGTGCAGTGACGGTTCCCAAATATTTCCGCTTTCGTCAATGTATGACGTCATCAACGTTAACGTTCAAGGTTTTGCAACGTAGGTCCAATTCCCATTGAATTAGGTATTTTGGAACACGTATTTTTGATTTATTCAATTCAACTTCATCTTTTATTACTCTATTTTTTTTTTTTGTGTGCGGTGTCGTCAAAATTGATGTGAAATTTCTGCAAAGGCGTCACTGACAGACACACAAACAGGACTGGCAGCCCACAAACACATGAAAATACTCAGATTTTCATGTGTCCACGTTCATTGTAGGTGATCAAGGCCGAAAATACTGCGGCTGAAAAGTATAATCATGTGTTTTCATGTGTTTGTGGGCTATCACGTCTGTCAGTAGTGCCTTTACGGTTTTCCTACCCAACCCACAAAATAATTTCATTCTGAAATTGCTTTTGCTCCATGAAAATAACGCTGTTTCAAGCGATCCTAACTTCTCATCCACGCAGCTCTATCGCGAGTTCCGATTGGTTCGTTCGTGGCAGGTGACCCTTAAGTGCTGTTGCCTGTTATTACGTGACGTCAAGCAAAGCGAGTCAAGGTTGTTCCTATTGAAGTAGGTAGCGTGCACGCATCCCTTTTGAACCGCCTCAGGCCTAAAAGGGTGAACCAATGGTGGTGATGCGACAGGCAAAGGGCACAGGGGCTTGTCGTCCGTCAGGCGTGCGCTGCATGGTTACACTGATATATAATGAAAGGGGTGAAACCAACCATAAGGGTTCAAAGGGTTCAAAGGGTTTTAACGAGCGTTAACCACTCCTGGTCATCTGCCCGAAGCCCTAAGGCCCAACCATAAGTCATACCGTACAACAATCGGTGTTTTTATTTTTTTTAATAATCGCTATTATAATTACTGGAGCTCGCGCTGAACGCCTGTATTGTTAACTTATCTCACGTTTGAAGTTTTTATTTGTACCACTACGTTGTCCAGACCGATCTGAGAAGCTTATTCGTCTTTGCTACCAAAAGCGCGTAGCCGCAGACCAAATCCTCCGTGTTAAAGCTTAGCGCATGCGTCGTACATGTCTTAAAAAAATTATGTGAAGGCAAACCAAGCAGTGCTACATAAAAATACAAACAACGTTTCGAAAGTTTTCAATTTTCGTCATCAGGTTAGCAATAAAATTAAAGCATGGCAAAAGCCACTAAGTCATCCTAAATTAAAAGCATAAAACAGTAATTTAAAACGGATAAAAACCACCAATTTCTCCCCTCAAAAGAAGCAGAAATGGCAGCCGAAAAGCAACGACCCACCTGCTCCGTTGGGATACTACGTCGCAAGGCAAGGTGTATGCAAATCGGGGTCACGTGTCTCAAAGGTGTGATGCATTCGTTATGTAGGATTTGCAATATGTCTGGCAAAAGAGTCGAGTTTAACTGTTTTAATTACAGGAAAGTATTCTTTTAGAAATTTATTATCTGGCACTTAGTGGTTATGTACAGGTGGTGTATGTGTATGGACGACAAGCATTTCAAGATTAATCCTTGCCCTAGTGTATTTTTCTCGAAACAAGATTTGGACCTTGTCCAAGTCGGGGGTGTGGCCTGTTGCGTATTTGTCAGGCGACTTGCCTGTTGAAACGCAGTGTTGCACTAAAGAATTGGATTCGACTTTTAATTTGAAGTTTGATTTGTACATGTCTTGGCATGTGTGGTCGCACATAGAATGAGCCCACAACCGGAGTTTCACGAATGCTTGCGTCATACGTTTTAGGATTACAGAAATCTCGATGTATATAGTAGCGCATGGTGTTTCATACTTATCCGTTTAGGGTAAATAAAAAAGTACGGTCAAAAAACACTTATTACAGCGACATTTTTCGCATGATCAATTGATCATGCCTGGACCTGCGAAACGTATTAACATGGAAGATTTGGTCTGCGGCTAAGCGCCTGTTTTGCTACCACAGTCTAACTTCCGGTAATGAGCAGGGCTTTTACTTCTATGCTAAAATGCTTCTCCAGGTCGCTCCGGAAAACGTACGACACAAATAATGAGTTCGAACGTGAGACAAGTTATCAATAAAGACGTTCAGCACGAGTTCCAGTGATTATAAATAGCGCGAAAGCATCATAAAATTTTATAACGCCCAATACATGTAGGGATTGTTCTACGATATGACTTCCGGCTGGTTTCACTCCATTCATTATGTATATAGAATCCATGCAGCGCGTGCGTTGTAGACGACAAGACCCCTGTGGCAAAGGGCGACGGAATTAGCTGGGAATATAGGTCCCCAGGGCAGTCCTCAATGCCTCAAGGAACCTAAAAGTGATGGTTCCTTTACAAGCTGACTTTTACTATACTCTTTAAATCTTCCTTCACTGAGTTAAAATTACGTAGATGTTTCAAACTATAATCCCATTTGGGGTGATGGCCCCCGAATTACCAAAGGGCGGGTTTCCGCTGTGGGCATCATGCCTGCACGGAACGGTTAACCTCTCAAGGAACGTGGACCGATACAAAGTGGTTCGAGTTGGTTCTCTGATTTAAGATTCAGCACTTAAGAGTCGTTGAAACCACTTAATGAGTTTAGGTTTCTAGTCGTGAAAGCCAAACCTTGTTTCATTAAAAATACACGACTTCGATTCGATTCCCTGAAGTAGCCAATCGTTACAAAGTTGACGAGTCAGACGTTCAAATGTTACTTAAACTGAAGCTTCGCGATCAGTGTCTTTTTTTGTTGTTTTTGTTTTGTTTTTTGAAGCAACGTCAATAAAACATGTGCAGCACGCAAGGGGAGGGAGTCATAAATGAGATCAATGCTCCTTGATACCGGATCTTTCGGAGCTAACTGCTAAGGGGATAAAAATCAAAAAAAGCTATTCCTGATCGATCTTCTAGGGCAACTGATCGATGTACTACTAGGGTAACTTTAAAACCAGCTGGCAACGTGCCAAGCATCAGGGCCGAACGTATGGGGTGAGGGGAGGGTGGTTGATGAACCCAACCCCTTCGTCCCGACCAAAAGCCTAGGAATGGCTGGTAAAAAGAGTGAAATAAAACAAAATAATGTTTTCGAATTTTTGTCGGAAAAAATCAGGTTCCAATTTGAAATTTTAGCCTGCGCACCCCAATTCACACCCAATACGTGCTGACTCGATTCGTACGCCTTTACTTAAGAGTTATAAATAGACATAAATCGCTGGAAATAACATTAAGGAAAATCATTGAAAATTAGCCAACAGCGAAAATCATACACTAGAAGTAACGTAGTTCAGTAAGCCACCTTTATGCACTTACGTTTCGTCGGAGTGGCATGACCCGGATTCGAACCAGCTACCCAGTTCGCCCCCAGATCACTTGCATAGCGATTAATTACGTTTCGTCGGAGTGGCGTGACCCGGATTCGAACCAGCTACCCAGTTCGCCCCCTGGTCACTTGCATAGCGCCTTAATCGCTATGCAAGTGATCTGGGGGGGAACTGGGTAGCTGGTTCGAATCCGGGTCATGCCACTCCGACGAAACGTAAGCGCATAAAGGTGGCTTACTGAACTACGTTATTTCTAGTGTATGATTTTCGCTGTTGGCTAATTTCCAATTTTCCTTAATATTATTTAAGAGTTTGCCGCCTACAAATCAAGAGAGCAGTTATGAAGACGGTGTGGTAAAGCTATACCACGCGCAATGGCTGTTTGCTGTGACGTGCATATCACGTGACTGAGCTAGTCTAATCGACGGCCAAACAGCCGTAATTCTCGTTCGTCATTGGCTAACTCATGGTGACGTCACAGCAAACAGCCATTGCGTATGGTTTAATATTGTATTGATGTATCTGACATTAGGAGAAACACCACCGTCATGGGTGCATGGGTAAGTACGGTATTGAGGGACAGCATACCCAAGTAAACCTCTCCAGTAAACCCAACGTTTTAAGCATACGTTTAGCATTTAAACGTATGCTCAGAATGTTGGGTTTACTGGAGAGGAGAACTGTCCCTCAATATCGTATTTACCCACACCGCCATCGTATTGTAAATTAAATAATGATTTTTCGTCAGTGCTTAAAAGCCACTAATTTATAAAGTGAATGGCTTTTTTTTTCTGGGAGCATGTTCACTAGTTTTGGAGCTATATGTACAAGTGATGGGTCCTGGTATACTCTTTATTTATTTTTGTCATTTTGGAAAGTCAATTTGATTGACCATGTGTTTCTACAGGTAGTCTGAAGTACTTGTAAACTTGACGTAGTGATGCAGCAGGACGGCTTCAAGGCATCAGAGCTGCTTTAAAGGTCCCACATTGACTACTTGGATAATACTTTCGTTTCTTTTCGTTACGATTTAAAAAAAAAAACACTTTTATAACCTGTATAGAATCTCAGTGCGGCTAAGAAAAGTACCTCCCCAAGCAATAACGCCATACGTTAAATGAGGTTGAATGAAAATAAATATCATGACAAAATATTTAGCAATATGCAATATGTAATTCCATTTCAATTTAACGTTATACGCAACTCATCAAATATACATTTTGTGAGCAGTTACAGTACATATTTAAATCCAACAGAAAAATACAATAACATGTTAAAAAAGCATTAAATCCAATCCAACAACACTAAATGTATGTAGCCTACAATTAAAAGAAAATTCTTATGGTAAAAATTAGTGGTGAAGCAGTAAACCTACTTCGCGCCACTCAAAACCACATGTTGTTGGAACAATCTACGTAGTATCGCTGTCGACCAAATGGAATTTAACGTAAACATATCTAAAGTATCGAATTTAGTTTAGCTTGCTTCAACCAGAAGGCAGTTAGAATTGGCCGCTGGCGTTTGGAAGGTATAGGTAGTTGGGAATAACGTCAAATAATTTAGAATGCTGATCGAAAGTGTTTTCCAGTTTTAGTTCTTTCCGAACACAGACGACCAATACCACAAGCATTTCTGAGTGTGGGTGGCCCTAACAACTTTTTTAGCACTATTACGAAACTGCTTTGGCAGTTACAAGTTGATTCCAAATAAAAATGAAAACTTGGTCACAGGCACTTAAATATTTAGTGCTGCAATTTTTCTAAAATCTTCTCAAGCACACTAAGCAGGAAAGGTGACATTTCGATCGCAGTAGGCAATCGTCATCAGATCAAGGGTGACGTCACAGTCACAAGGATGACGTCACAAGGATAACTACACAATCCCAACTATTTATGCACAAAGGTCAAGAAACTAGCTTAATTTGCACAATAATAATTCAATTTCGAAGGCAAAAATCGGGGCGAGGGATAATCGTCTAACTGGAAAATCGCATAATTGGAAGAACGTATAACGGAAAACAGTATAACGGAATATCATCTAACAGGAAATTCGTATAATGGAAAAGCGTCTAACTGGAAATTCGTATAATGGAAAATCGTCTAAGATCCCTGCCTCGCTCGCGCTGCCGCGTTCACTGTGGCTAAACATATAACATCAGAAACCGCAGTTAGACGTTAATCCAGTTAGACGTTTATCCATTATACAATTATCCATTATACGATATTCTGTTTAGATGCTTTTCCAGATTTTTTATTTAGGCAGATTTTAGACAATTATCCCATTAGACGATTTTCCAGTTAGACTTTAGTCCGACGCCCTCAAAAATCTAATTTCAAATTTTCTGCTGGGTGACTTAGCGTTGAATCATTACACGGGGCGAATCCCCGTTACAAGGGTTGAAGCTGACGGTGCCTTTTATCTTTTTTAAAAGACGAATTTCTGGGAGGGGGGGAAGGGGTGGAGATTGGGAGTGGGGGGGGGGGGGATAATTCCAGTTGACTATGATTGTCAGCTGCACGCCCAAAAGTTTGAAGAGCCGGAGCGATGTGGTGCAGCAGGTGGTATCGATCGTTCCCATAGCAACGCATGGGGGCAGGGCGGGGACGCGAGCAGTTCTACGAGACTGATGACCACTGAAGTCGGGCCCCTTTGTGCTCCAAATGGGGGCGCGTGTAGTCGTCCATCACGACAAGGGAAAATTTGGCCCGCAAATCTGGAATCACGAACGCCATCTGACAGACCCAAGTGTTTTGGCTGCCGATCGTGCCTCTCTGACCAACTGGAAGGGGATATAGGGTTAAAAGGACGAAGCAGATTTATTAATATGAAACTCGCTTACATTCCTCAGCTAATTACTAGATCGTAATTAAAGATCAAAGCCAGACGCTTTATTTGGTGTATGCAGGGGCCACTAGACAACTAAAATCGATAAGCGGACAGCGACAGAGCGGATACCTATTTTTAGCAGATCTCAATACTTCACGGCAGAAGTAGGGGCATACAAGTTGAAAGGACACTACAACATTAGCAGTAGCGTGCAAATAAGGGAAAGGGAAACAAAGACGAACAGAGATTTAAAGGACGATATAAATTTTATTTCATTTCATTTCAAATACAGCATTTTAAAACTAAGTGCAAGTATAAGGAAATCAAACTTGCCGATACTTTTATGGAGAAAGTTTTATGGCAAAATAAGGAAAAAGTACAAGGCTCGTCATAAATTCAATAACTTGTCAAACGATTTAAAACTAATAGTAGAGGTAGACCGGGGCTGCACCAAAGGGGAAATGTCACGGGGTGGCGTTTTTCGGGGGTTGCGGGAGAGGGTGCCAGGGCAAGTGTGTGAGGCGGGCAATGCGCGCTACCGAAGTGAATTATTTCAAAGGATTAACCTAAACATGGGATTACTTGCTTACTGAATGTTGGATGTCTCAGTGATAGGATTTTTTTCTTTTAGCCTTCAGTCAAACACACGCCAGCTACTTTTCCGGGGCTGCACCAAAGGGAGAATGTTACGGGGCGACGTTTTCGGTGAGGCAGGCAAGCGTGTATGGGAGGAGGAGGCAGTAGTGTGAGGATTGGGGGTTAAAGTAATTGTGGTGGCGAGGGCATATGTGGAAGCCATTCACGTGTTCGGTCTTCGGTTTGATAAATTTAAAACCGAAGACCAAACACCTGGAGGGAGGCGGGGGGGGGGGGGGCGCAGCATGCGTACGGGTACAACTAGTTACACATGTTAAACGTTATTGAGGGTCAGATTTTGCATTGAAAGCAGCTTAGCTGGCATTCCTACACGAGTTAATTTTTGTCAGGTGAGTCATTTCTCTTGATTTCAACACAATTTAAGCTTTTGTACCGCATTATTATTTTTCCCCAAGTACCTGAAATGTGCCCAACTATGCTTCAAGATATAAGACACTGACGCTATGGCGCCGCGCTGTAATGGTTTACAACCTCGACAATTGAATTGATGGGATGTTTGTTGTGTTGATTGTTGCCTAACTTGGCGCGACACACTAGCGTGTGTCTAGAACTGATCCGAAGTCAAAACAGCAAAGGAAGAGCAAGTAAATTTTCCTGTAAGGTTTCAGATATTGCAGTGTTGCCGTACTGTTTAGTCCACGTGAAACCTTACTGCTGTATCCAACCATTATACACGTATATACAATTAAAGGTATAGTGCCCAATTTTCAAACTTTTCATGGCCAAACAAACGACTAATGTAAGGCTAATTTACTTTCTTGGCTAATTTTTTACAGTGTTCTTCAGCCACGTCGTCTACTTTCCATTCATCAGCCAACTTGTAATACATATATCATTTTCCAAGATTTTCAAGCACTTTTGCAGGCTTGGAATTTCGTTATTACTTTCCAGGACATATCCAGATCTTCAATGATTCGCACGAACCCTAAATTACCTGTAGAGTTGTGCTAAGCTCACTAAGACGATTAGTTCGTAAACATTTTCCAGCGATGTAGTGTAGCCAAGTAGAATGCACCAATCATAGCTGATCTACCGTGTGCAGAAGCACAATTGGTTAAAACATTTGAATACAGCAGTAAGATTTCACGTGGACTAAACAGCACAGCAACACTGCAACACAGGAAAGTTTATTTGTGTTCCTTTGCTGTTTTGACTTCGGATCACTTAAACCTTATCTTCCCTTTAGCGTCAAACGAGTTCGTTTTTGTTTTCTAATATTAATTTTGAAGCGACAGTGGGTCGTTACAACATGACGTAATGTAGACCTTGGGGTTTGGTAGATTTCACAAATGACGCCATCAGGGCAAGTTCATGGGGTGATATAATTTCAACGTTTGAGATCCGGAATTAAACTCTCACTACAACTGACACCTCTGCGTATGTGCTGTATCTTCAAAGCAGCAACAAGGTAAAGCATTATCAGTGTTGATAGCCACGATTACCGTTAGGCAACCGCGTAGGCTCGGTACTGGTAAAATACGATATATCGTTAACTTTTTGGTCTCTGGTGTAATTAGGCAGCCGAAACGCGAAGGTTAAAAAAAAATCTAACGACGAGCGCGTTGTGCGCCAGTCAGTAATCGATAAAATTAAAAGCTTTTAAAAAAAAGGAGTGTACGTGGGCGCCGCAAGTTAAATTCACTGAAGCGGCTTAATGGTATTGTGTTTCTTATAGTAAAAGCCGAAGATTAGGGAATTTTTTGTTAAGTCTCAGCCGATTTTTTTTCGTTTTCTCCTGAGTTGCTTACACGATTGAGAAGGTAAGCCCAGCGCTTAAAAAAAATTTAAACCTGAGCGTGAGGTTTCTAAAGCAAATCCAAAACTTATGCTGCGCTTAGCGAGAAAGTTCGTGGATTCCAAAATGAACTTCTATATGAACCTTACAAAGAGCTACTGCTTTACTACCACATTTGTTTTTAACCCTTGGAGTAATAACCGTAACTTCATAACGGATTCACGTTCGCAAATCCAAGGCAACAATAATAAGGGGGAAGCCACTCGCTAATCAATGACGTCACCAACAACATGATTACACAACAGACACTTAAAGGCACATTTTCAACTCCTAGATGTAGCATCGTAGAATCTTCGAGCAATATAAAGAAAATAGCGATAAATAAAAAATGGAACAACACTATTCGCAGCAGCGCCGTAATTTTAATAACTAAAACGAGATCACGTGACTCACATCAGCCTATTGGATGACGGAGAATCTGGAACGTGGATGCTGTGTTTAGAATATGGGCAGCGCTATCGATATGGTGAACAGGCACCTTTAAGCCCTGGCCATATAAAAGAAGATTTATGCGAAGCGATGCGTTACTATGGGCCACAAAGTCAAAATTGCTGCAATCGTATGGTTGGTTTTGGGATTAAGGACCAATTTTGACGACTTTGGTACACCATCTTGCTATGCCGTGCACCAACGAGCAGCCAGTCTAATTAGGGCGTTAACCCTCATACATGGAACGAACAAGAATTGTGAATACGATTCTTTCCAGATTAAGTTACTTCTGTTCCAGGTCACAGGCAACCACAGGAGGCGGCCATACTAAAGGAAGTGACGTAACAAACGCGTTTCGAAATGGACGCTCGTAATTAAAACCCATGGACTGTCACTTTGTAAGGGACACGAACAGCAATTTAAAGGAGTTTGTGACCATGTGAGCCCAATAAACCAACCATATAGCACGGCCGACAGGCACTATTTATTAGCGTTCGTTTGTGCTCGAGAATTTTCAGAAAAAAACGGCTGGATTAGTCGAATTGAGAAGTTTGAGTTGAGTTTAAGTTTCTTATTAAGAGCGGTTATCCCTTCTGGGATTTTCTACCCTGTAGAGGGACAATTTAGCTGTAGAAATCCAAGCGGAAAACCCATGATTTTTGACATACCACGATGGACATGAACACGAGGCTCCACAGGGTCCTTCTCGTCCCGAAAATACCAAATGAGCGGATAACAATGTCAAAACGTTACATTGCTGCGACATGCAATGGTGCAACAAGAAGTGAGGCACACCTGATCGAAGGTGAGATCATGAGAGGCAACGAACTTAACGGCGATTATTGGTGCGTGCGACGGCTCCTCTACGCCAACGCCACAGTTAAGGGTCTCGCTGAGCTAAATAAGAGAGGGTCAAGTTGCGGGTTGGATGAATTCCTAATTAAAACCAAGCGGGTGAAATAAGGCAAATGGTCGTGGTTCAGTTGTGATGTTTGCCTGACGAATGGGGGAGACTCTTGCCTTGGCTTAGGGCCTTAACTGGAATGCCATAAATAAAAGGCTTACTCGGGGTCAGATAGAACTATGATGAATGTCGGGCTATTATTTGGTTTGGATGGCTGCTACGGGGTTGCGGTGCCACACTGGAAACAGCGTTGGGCCCGGTTGAATTTAAGTTTTGGTAATTGGGGCAAGATGAGAAATATTTCTAATTACTAAAGCCGAAATTACCTTTGGATGTTGGTCGATGGGAGGATCGTGGCGGGTGAAGTCTGTTTCGATTCACACCTTAATGTTAAGAGCACCGGGCAGAAAACCAAGCGAGCTCGAGCCATTTCAAATGGTGTCATGCCTTAATTACAGGCAATTTGCATGCTACATACTGTTAGAATAATCGATCACATAGCATCAGCTCAACTAACAATGAATATTAATTTTGGACTGACACTGGGTTGTTACAATATGACGTCATGTAGCCCTTGGGCTTGGTAGATTTAACAAATGACGTCATCAGGGCAACTTCGCTGGGGTGGTATAATTTCAACGTTTGATATCCGGAATATAACTCACAACATTCTGGCCGCAGGGAAAATAACGGCGAGTGAAAGGTTAATTCGTCGTTAACAACCAAAACGAAACGATTCTGGTTTTTGATTAAATCATCAAGTATTAAAGCGTAGGATGCTGAACGGCCTGAAAATTGTGTGACTGGCATGATTGAACGAGATTGAACGATTTTACTTTTTCAATGCGGGCTTCGGGATACCGGTTGAATAATCCCAAATTGTTTTCCTCCACTGTTAGCCGTGAAAAAAGGTTTAAGGGTTTAAAGGGTTTACCGAGCGTTAACCACTCCTGGTCATCTGCCCGAAGCCCTAAGGCCCTATGTCTGCAACAGCCAGATTCCCAGGCGGTCACCCACCCAAGTATCAATCCAGCCCAATGCTGCTTAACTTCGGGGACAATGACAATGACAATGCGGAATCAACTAAATGTAGACACACACTAGTGTGTTGCCGTCAAGTAATAGACCCGAGACAAAGCATGATCGGAGTGTGGACGTAAATGTGTATTTCTAATGCTCACATTTTTACAAACAAAATCCGGCGGAGAATTGCCATGCACATGACAAACCAGACCGAACCAGTGACAATATAAAGGAAGACAAAAAGCCAACAAATTAACTGAACAAAAAAACGGCTTTGCTCTTAAGAAAAAATAAACATTAGAACTTGTGAATCAATTATGATGGACTAGGAATGTAGAGCTGACATGCAATAAATCTAGAGACACTCTAGTGTGTTGCCATCAAGGAATAGACACGGGACAAAGCGTGGACGTAAATATGCATTTCTAATGCCCCCTTTTTTCTACAGACTAAATTGGGTGGAGAATTTATACACAAGATAAACCAGACCGTACTAATGACAATAAAAATGAAGCGAAAAATGCCAACAAATTAACAGAACAGAAAACGCCTTCACCGTTTAGAAAAGAAGCATTAGAGTTCGTATCCCCATGGAATTCACCGTTGCGCAGGTATACGAATAAAAAACGGATTAGCGTTCACTCTAACGAAACAAACTATAATTTGAACTCCGTAACACGTTACAGCAGAAAAGGTTAGGATACTGGATTTAAAGTTTCTGTAAGTTTAAGCTACAGCGCAAATTTTGTTTTCGTTAATTAAGGCAGCAATAACCAGAGGTAACTGATAATGAAAAACGTGACGTCTCGTAAATGTGAACTATTTCGGTAAAATAAAAATTCAAGTTGCCTTTTGGTTAGAGCGCCGCAAAACCCTGATATTACGATGGTGCAGCTTGAGCGTCGTTGCCAGCAGCTGCCGCCAGGAGGTGTCGTGATTGCTCGTCCGTTGCTTCTGGTGTCGCGTCCGTTCACTTCGCCAAAATCAATCGGTCTTTGCCGAAGGCCAAAATACAAGGTTGGAGAAGGTTACGGGTCCCCCCCCCCCTTCCCAACGATATAATCGTGCTGTTGGATGAAAACGGGACGGACAAAAATAGACTGTTGTCATCTGAAGTCATCCCAAACGACGACAAACATCCACACGCTGAGTCTAGCAACACCGCCAGACACAACATGCCTGACGTCCATCAGCTTCATTGGCTGAATGCTGGCTTAAAGGGATCGGTGTCAAACATCATTGTGACACGTGAAATTCCCAGCAGAATCCGACTACATTTCCCGATAAAATAAGGGAATAAACTTCGCGTATAAATAATGATAATTTATTTTGTAGGCCATCGCAAATATGTTTGCCGATCTAGAGAGAGTACACGTGATGAAGAAAATTCGCATCAAGTGAAAAGACAAATGCGATGGAAGTATATTAGCCAGTTTTCTTTTTGAGCGAAGCGAGGCCGAGGTCGAGCGTTATAGTTCCGTTTATGAATCCAAGGCAACTATTGTATCCGCATCACGAAATAACCATTTTGACATCACCAATTAACATCAGATTTTGTACATTGATACAAAATGGTAAAACCCAGAGGTGGTTTTAACAAAGAAAAATTAAAAATCGTACATGGTGTTGGGAATAATCAAAGTGACGAACTGCATAGGCAGTGGCGGATTTAAGGAGATAGCCTGGGGGCGGGGGGGAGGCAAAGCCCTACAAAGCCCCCTTGCCTTCCCGAAATTCCGAGGACCTTTTTTTTTTGGCTACGTGAAACTATTAGCAAACTTTCTTAGTTATTTTACATTTTTGCACTACTGATGGCTGGGAAATGAAGGCCCTTTTACGTGGAGGGGGGGGGGCGCCACCCCTGGTCCCCCCATTAAATCCGCCCCTGTGCATAGGTAGTGTGAGCTGCTCACCTATTTGCCCACCAGTAGTTTCCACCGCGCGAAAATTTGCTCTATCGTCAGACAATATCAAGATGGATGTAATGTGCGCTCAAATTTCTGCCAGCCTTAATTCTCATCTAGACTCCAAATTTGGTGCTTTCCAACAAAAATTCGTCAAATTTACGAGTGCTTTGGCTGCTGAAAACCGAAGTCGGAAAACCGCTCGTCAACGCCATCCAGCGACGTGCTACGAAAGCAAATGAACAAAGAAACAAGATGCGATGACGCAACCGAAAAAAAAAATGAGCCCCAACGCCGTCTCCAAGGCAACACGGGTTGTTAGCAATCGCTTTGCTCCATTTTGTCGACCTGTAACTGATGACTCCCTAGTTACGTTTATTTTTTGATTTTTTTCCCTCATCATTTAAAAAAAAAGATTCAGCTTTATGACGGCTTAGCTAGAAAGTTGGTTTTGTTTGCCTTCTCTGGAAATAAAAGGCTACACTAGTGAGAAACGCGTCACATGCGAAGAACCGGACGTTTTGAAGAGTATTCGTTTTCTTACAACAAATTCCAATAATATTTAAAGTAAGGCTCTACCGATTCCGAGCTGCCGAGTCGATTCTCGCCGAGCAGAGCATGTCCATCACGCCCATTTAACCAGGCCGAGTGGTACGGTTTGCATCTAGTCTTGCTCGCGCTCCTGGGACCGATGGACTTGCTGCAGGAAGATTAAATGGCCACCATAGAATTCAATACAGGAACAAAATTTGCCGGTAATTCGTGCAGATTAACTACTTTTATTAATGCTTTTTCGGACATTCGCTTTAATATTATAGTTGGTAACTGCAGCATTCTTTTCGTAACACTAGGCTGTTTTAGTGAAAAGAGTTGTTGTTTCTGGAAGCCTGCTTGGCTTTAGCAAATGCTGATTAATAAAGGTGCTTGATTCCGATCGGCAGCACTGTTCTGCTCGGTATACCGGGCAGTTTTTGAGCGCTCGCCTCGGGATCGGCTCGGCAGGAAAAATGTGCTCGGTACAGCTTTAGTCTAAAGCACACAGTCAGCAAAAAAATTAATATACTCTCAGTCGTCCAAGTAAATGTTAAGCAGTTAAATAAAGGCTTCTGGTTTTCGGATAATGTGCCTCCCACATGCATTCGTTTTGTTGTAGTTAAAAAAAAGAAAACAATAGCATCAAAGTCTAGTTCGGTGTCGAGTTCTTTCTGTATATGAAAATAAGACACACGCTAGTGTGTCTCCCGCCAAGATTCAACGATAACGTTAACATCCATCCTAGCCATATAAAATATACATGAGCATGACGATCATTAGATACTGTCTTTTACAGCTAAGGCAGTTTAGCTGTGTTCAGGCAGCTGTGGATAAATAACAATGCGACAGAACAGGCTGAAACTTCGTTTGTTCAGGTGACTTTGGTCGCCTGACAACATAAAAGTCACTATTAGTGACACAGCGTAATGTATTCTTGTTCAATGTTGGAAAAATGTGTGAATAACGTAGATAACTGGCTAATTACGAGCTAGCTACTAGCTGATTTTACGAAAATAAATTCCTCCATGTGAACAAAGCTGATATTTTGCACATAGCTATAGTCCAAACGTCGAAAGTGCCATTTTTCGGAATTTCACGGAAAAACGTAAATTCAGAGTTACCGATCAGGCTCAATACTATTTTAAGGGCCGAGTTGCGATATTTTGTAAGTAAAGACTAAATCACAGAATGAGAATGTGAATAAACTGTTTGCACAAATGGATATACACGTATTTTCAAGCACGCTGACAGTACTAACGTAAAATACACAGAAAAGCGATATTTCGGCACTGTGCACAGCACGTTTTCAAGCCAAAACAATAAAAATGAAGTTCAGCTAGTAGCTATACTCTCTGAAGACAGTGTGGACTCACTGGAGCAAGGCACATATCACTGGAGCAAGGTATCTCAAATATCTGAGGTCCTGGGTTCGAGTCTCCGCCATCCGACGGTCCTTGGGATGCCTCGTACTCCTGTCTATTGTGTGATGTAAAAGGCCCCAGGAATATCCGATTAGAATGACCATCGATGAGAAAGTTAAGTAGATGCCGCATCTTGCCTCTTTCAAGCCTATGCGCGGCCCCGGCGATAGTTACGGCTACTAATACCTCTCATATTGCTTTGCCTCCGTTATACTGCGCACGCAAAGCATTAGCAGAGGCTTAAAATAGCCGTCACTACCGCTTGGGCCCCTCGTTGGCTTGGGAGAGTAAGAAACGATATCATCTAGTTGACCTTCTAATCAATGGAATTACCTAGCAAAATTGTCCCTCTCGCCTTCAGGCTCTGTGGCTTCGGCTGGGGGCTCGTCAAACCTCCAAAAGCATACATGAACGAAATCTTGAAAAATTAAGGGGAAGTTGCAGGGATAAACAAAACAACTGAAGGGGATGCGCTGATTGAGTGAGCGAAGCGAATGAAATCAGCGATTGTTAGTCAGTGTGTGCAAAAATGGATTGAAGCATCTTAAACAGACGGTGTAACCTTATGTACGTTCATAGTCCTATGAAAGTTGTGATATCCACCCAAAACCAAAACTGGTAGAAAAACCCGCCAAGTTTCCAAAAACGGTCGGCCTTTGAAGGTAGTGATATCATTCCACCAGGGAAAGGCCGCCAAGGTTAATCCTATTAGCCAAGTTAATCGCACCGAATAATACTTTGGACGTTAAATGAAAACTTGAAGATTGCTACCGCTAGTAGCAATCTTCTAGTTTTCATTTAAATTTCGAACTATTACTATGTGCGATTAACTTGGCTAATAGGATTAGCCTTGGCGGCCTTTCCCTTGTGGAATGATATCACTACCTTCAAAGCCCGACCTTTTTTGGAAACTTGGCGGGTTTTTCTACCAGTTTTTGGTTTTGGGTGGATCTTAATAAGGTAGAACTTGCTACGACGTGTTAAAATCGGACTGAGCCGTAAAAAATATAAAATATTAAAAATAGAGGGGACTTCAATGTGTGCTTAGCCTCAAGCACTCATCGAAGTCCCCTCTAGTTTTAAGATTTTCATTTGTGTACGCTTCTGTTCGTTTTTGTAACACTTCCCAACAAGTTACGCCCTTGTTAAGATGGACTTCTTGGCACTTGGCTCACGACGTTCGTGTGTTATTTGTAATTTGTTTTTACTTTTAGCCATACTCTTAATAATGGCGCTGAGATAAGCCGAAACGTTGAGTTTTAACGTATGTTTGTGCACGTTTGAGCTTTACTTTGTAACGTAATAGAGGTTTTTTTTTTTTAAGTTTAATTAAACTCTTAGACTCACCCAAATGTTTACTAAAATTCGTGTGAAAAAGATGAGCTGGCACACAGTGACAATGTGCAGCACCTTCAGTGCACAGCGTCTTCAGTGTGAGCCGCTGTCACAGCCTTCCCGTTCATGATCATATTTTCGATATGAGGCAGCTTTTAGCTGATTTTATTTCTTTTGTTTTGGCTTGAACACGGTGTTGTTCTGAACCCTGAAACGTAGCACTTTCGGCTCGTTTTGAACTTGGAACTAGTTTTGATTGCTTCGCTTGGCTAATCCAGTGAGAATTTCCGAAACCTGCCAAGAATTAACATACGTTTTGAAAACAGTGTTGTCCCTTTAAATTTAAGTTTCATACGACACCATGGTACAAGTCTTTCTTCAGACATTCAACTGGTCGATAGCAACTCGTGGCTGCTCAGATCTACACACACACGGAAGGAGAGAGAAGGAGTGGCTTAAATTTCCGACCTCACTGGAGCTTGCCATGATCGACCTGACAGGAGCGTGTTCCGGGCGAGCGCCTTAATTGTAAAGGCTTTTGGTCTCTCTCTATCTCTCGTTGCCTTTCAGCCAATCCCCGTTGTCTCTTGGTGACGTCATGCGTGACGTCACGTAGACACAGAAACCGCCATGCCGTCTACCGGAGGGAAATAACGGCACTCCAAAAGTCGAACATTCTTGGCACAACTGCAATACGGACCCGAGTTCTTGTTGACTGTGGCTTTTGTGGCTTTATGTATTTATTTATTTATATTGTTTTTTGTTTTTTTTTTAACTTTCTGGCCAGCAATTATGTTCGTCGGTTTTCGTAGCAATTGCTTGAGTCGAATTTGGAATCGTGTCAGCTGCTGATAAGAGCAGGAAAGCAATTACTGTTTTTTTTCTCTTCCGAAAACGAAAATGTGCGAAAATTACGACGAATGATTAAAAATTATGTATTAAAGAACTATCTTCGGAGATGCGCACAGTTTTTCAAAATTCGAACTTTTTGACGTAATTTAATCTTGGACGAATTTAATTACGGAAAAGGAAATGAAAAAAAGTAGTGTAGAATGTACGACTGAGGTTTTTCTTTGTTGTAAGTAGCGCGGACTGCGGATTTATTAAGAGCTTAGTGGCCCGAAGCCATGCGCCCTACTACAAGCAAGAAGCGCTTGCATTTTATCAACAATGTTGTGTTGTCAATTATTTCTGGTAGTCCGTTTGAATTGTTACTCGTTCTACTCAGCTTAAGTATGAATCTGGCTGTTGCAGACATAGGGCATTAGGGCTTCGGGCAGATGACCAGGAGTGGTTAACGCTCGTTAAACCCTTTTTTAGCTTAAGTATGAATAAAGAATAATGGAGTAATGCTTATTTTGATCAACCGGTGGCGTTTTCCCAACTTACAAAAAATAGCATTACAAATTATTGCAATCTTTTTAGTTAGTGCCTCCCCAAACGTCAAGGCACGAATTGGAGTTACATGAGTGCTGAATACCAAATTTCATTCGTATCTGTCGCATAATTTATTTTATATGAGCGGAATTAGTCAGTAATCAGTAGCGCTAATGACGTAGCTGTCGACGCGCCATTAAGCCTCAATTTCTCCTCCCCTCCCCCCCCCCCCCTACCCTGCTTGAGAAGTATACAGATATCACGTCTCCCTTCTTGGGTATTCGAGATGCTTTCGGTCACTAACAGTCACACTAAGTCTCCGATATGTATTTGATAACTTACCGTTAATGTCCTGTATTTAGAGTACTAATTCTTTTTTCAAACGACGTAGTTTTGCTATCTATAGATGCTCTGCAACTTAACCTGAAAAATTATTTTGATAAATTAAATCACTGGTTCTTGTTTAATGATTTATTTATACAGTGAAGATAAAACTCGATCTATTGACATAAGCTCCACACAGAAAATTTCTAAGTGGCCCTTTACTCATTCATATTGAGAAAAAAACTGTCTAGACCTTACAAACTGTAGTAATACATGCACCAAGATAAAACAAGTCTCCGAAAGTAAAGAGCTTGGCTTTGGGATTGATATCTATCTCTTG
>JAHWFP010154941.1:0-16738 GCA_023313725.1 Lithobius niger | reverse complement strand
TGGAGGGGTGGGGGGGGGGAAGGGCCCACGGGACTCAAAATTGGCAGCCTGATGCGATGAAATATTGCATACACGATTTACTTTTCTAAGAAGACCAAACACCGAGGGTGGCCAAGACCAGGACACTCAATCCACCGTACAGCATGCACGGGTCCTGCTAATTATTCTATAAAATAAAAAAAATTACTAAACAATAAAAATAATTGTGTTATTTTTCATACTTTCGTAAGTAGTCATTTGCGGTATGATATTGAAGTGTACGGTTTCGCATCTTTGGCCAAAATTGGAAGGCTGCAAAGAATGCATAATACTATCGTAAAGGTTGTGTTTAGAAAAACAAACTGTTGTGCGTCCGCTGCTGAATTACAAAAAAAAAAAAAAACAAAAGATTTTAAGCGTATATAAATTGAGGAATTTCACTGTTTTATTAAAAAATCGTTTAAAAAATGAATTTGAACTTAAAGATGAATTTAAAGTGATGTTCCTTCGTGACAGGAAGTTTGACATTCCTTTCATTTTTAATCAAATTCCAACCAATCTGCTAGACATGACAAGCTTTTCTATAGCTAAAAAGTAAATTAAAGACTGGCTAACTGATAAATGACTTATCACTCCAAATAAGAAATAAAGATGATGACATATTGCATGTACTTTCTATTATTTTGTGTTTAAAGTGTATGTTATTTATTCACTAGATTTATTACATAACATTTCTTTGTTGTTATACAAGGACTTGTTAGTCCTTTGTGTAGCAATTGTCTAAATAAATTAAAGAACAAATAATATTTTTTTTAAAGTTACAACACCGAGCAATATCTACTATACTATTTTCTTAGCTGCCCCTTGGACTTAAGCAGACAGCTTCCCTGCCTTACACGTAGGATGGCTAGGAAGACGCAGTCTTTGAATACGCTTTCGGTTGATAACTCGGCTAAGGCTAACGCTCAGACGATATTTCAACTGCAGAAAACCGATAGATACGATATTTCGGCGCAATCGTACGAATCATCGATGACAGGCACACATATTTTCTCACTATACGAGATATTTCGATGAGACAGCGTGTTCAGCCTGACTAGTAGAACTCTTACTCCCGTGAATTAACACAACTTACAGGTTAGGAAAAATGCTTTATTCCCTATTTTTTAAAGCCACAGAGTTAAAACTTAAAGATGCTAGTTAAAAAAAGAAGACAGTTACTCGTTTGTCGAAATTTTTACTCCTAACGAATCGAAAGAAATAGAACACACAAGCAAGAGCTCTAAACTGACTGAAAGTTAGATAGTATAAATTATATAACGAACTGAAGACGTTAAAACTGGAAGCCCGAATGACAAGAAAAAAATGTTTAGATCCCATTTAAGACAAGCAAATCCATCGTTTTACTCTTGCAATATTATCTGTTCGTTACAGTGGCTCATTCATCAGCCGGGGGAGGGGGCAAGAGAGTCGTATTTGATCGCTCAAAGTGAACAAGTAAAGCATTTGTTGCAGTTAAAGAAAAAACAAGCAGCTACAGCGACTGCCTAGTCGCACCGGTCTTCTATACAGTTCTTCCACTTCCAGTGTTGAGGCGCACACCTCTATCATGCACTACAACACAGCTGTTATTATTTAATTTATTTACGTCGAAAGGGTTCAAAGGGTTTAACGAGCGTTAACCACTCCTGGTCATCTGCCCGAAGCCCGAAGGCCCTATGTCTGCAACAGCCAGATTCCCAGGCGGTCACCCACCCAAGTATCAATCCAGCCCAATGCTGCTTAACTTCGGGGATCTTACGTCGAAGCAGTCTATTAAACAATGGATGATGTAAACAATGGACGTTGTAAACAATGGTCGTCAATATCTGGTACTGTTGCGAAGTTGACAAAATCGACGGACGGACGGACGGACAAAGTCGTTGCAATAGTCTTCTCGCCGGTTACGGCGTACAGAAGACTAAAACGCTAAAGGAGCGTTTCAAAGCCACGAGAATTGCAGTGACCAAGAGGTACTGACATGGCTGGGGGGGGGGGGGTTACAGCAGCAAATATTTCTAGGACCTTATTTTCATTTCTTTCCCTTCCTGCCCAATATCACTGGGCCAACCCAGGTCCAGCCGTGTCAATCCAGATTCGACTGGGTCAGCAGGTAAATCCAGGTCTGGCCTGGTCACTGGGTCAAGCCATGTTGGCCGGCTCACTGGAATCCAGCCGGGTCGCCCGGTCAATCCGGAAAACCGGGTCTGGCCGGGTCACCGGGTCAACCTATTTTCGGGTCACCGGGTCAACAAAAAGTGACCCGGTTCAACTCTGGGGTCAACAACCTCGAGGAGGTCGAGGTTGCCCCACTGGCAGGTTTTGCCCTGACTTAGGTCCTTTTTAGTACTGGTTTTAAAATTGTATCACGATTTTTTGACGATTTAGGCCTATGCGTGATGTATCATTTTTCAAGATTTTCAAGCACGTTTCCAGGCATGGAATTTCATTATTACTTTCCAGGACATTTCTAGGTTTTCATGATCCCTGAATTACCTCTATAGCCGTGCTAAGCCCACTAAGACGTTTAGTTTATTAACATTTTGCAGCGATGTCGTTTAGCCAAGTAGAATGCACCAATCATTAGCTGATCTATCGTCTGCAAAAGTGAAAATGGTAAAAACATTCGAGTACAGCAGTACGGTTTCACGTGGACTAAACAGTACAGCAACACTGCAGTATCTGAAACCTTACAGGAAAGTTTATTTGTGTTCCTTTGCTGTTTTGACTTCGGATCAGTTAAACCTTACCTTAAGCATCCAACGAGTTCGTTTTTGTATTCTAATTTATATTTATAATCTGACTCAGAGCTGTTTCTACTTTTTGTAGACCGTTTTGTTGCTTGGTGCACGATAAAAGAAGTTGGTCTGTTTTGAAACGTCACATTTCAATTGTAATGATTTTGTGAATGTGAAGTTAATTCAATATTACGTTGTAATTACTTATGCTTATTCTTACTTGTAGCATCAATCTCTACGTAGTTTTTCACATGTAGTTGTTGATAGGGAAGAATATCGGATTTTAATAGAGTAAAACGAACCCTGTGTGCATTAAAAAAGCCAAATGCAGTTACGCCTTCCCTTCCGTTAGACGCCTTAACATGCAAAGTGTGTTGCTTCAGTCGATCCATCCCATAATAATAGAGTTATCAAAATAATAGGGTTTATCAGCCTCTGATAACAGTGTGTTGGAACACACTTTTCTCCTTCCGTTATTCCGGAACTTCGATGTCAGGTTTCCGGTCGATTTTCCGCTAGCCGTCCCCGTCTTACGGTCATTGAGTCATAGCACTGACAACTTTTGTTGGTTACTTAGCACCCGACAAAGACAGATGCCGTCCAGAAGTGAGCAATCCGTAAACGCACCATGTCTTAGGTTTTTTTTTTTTTTGGGGGGGGGGGGGGATTCAGGAGTGAGATAGTTGATGTCCACTTGCACTCCATACAATTTTATCTAAATTTAAAACAGAAATAATGTCTACTAGTTGTAAAGCCCGTCATGAAGACGTGCTAATCTAGGAGTACAGCTGCCCCATAATAGAGAAACGTGTAATTTAAATAATGCAGGTTCTTGAAGATGGGTAATTTCGCTACGGTGGCTTCGCTCACTCAATCCGCGTAGACTCTGATTCATTTCACCATTCTTTATTCATTTCCGTAACCCGGGGGCAGACGGCGTTTTTCACATTTTTTTTTGTGTCTTTTAAAGCCGTGTAGTAGGTTTTGCATCTGATTCATTTCACCATCCTTCATTAATTTCGTTAACCGGAATCAGAAAGCATGTTTCACGTCGTGTGAACTTTCCTTTGTTCTTTTTTTTTTGCACTGAATTCGGCGCATTTTTGTGTCTTTTAAAGCCCTTCAAAGGTTTTCAAAGGATTTAACGAGCGTTAACCACTTCTGGTCATCTGCCCGAAGCCCTAAGGCCCTACAGCCAGATTCCCAGGCGGTCACCCACCCAAGTATCAATCCAGCCCAATCTGACGAGAACCGGTGTTTCCAGCACTGCAAGGCCGCAGACATTTGTGATTATTCATGAAATCAAGTACAATGCCACACTGAAATGACATTGTTGTTTGAAGCATTGTTTCCACTGGCAAATTCTTGTTTTTTATCTTCATTACGGAAAAGATATTGTTGTTTTTAGCATTTTAACTGGTCAGCCGCGCGGTAATGTTATCACTCGTCTATGGCTTCGGGCTAGGGCCCCTTTAAATAAATCTTCAAGCATTCAAGCAGCTGGTATGGCTGACGAAAAGCTGGCAAATACCGGTTTATGTGTTAAGAAGATGTGTTAAGATTGGTCAATTATTCAGTGATCGTCGAGTAGTCGTGTGAGTTTGTTGGGGGTGGGGGGGGGTTTCTAGGAGCATCGATCGTGATTGCTAGTTGGTTGGTTGTATCCTGACGTTCTACAATGGGGTAAGGTGAGAGGCTACCCGCTGCTCTTCTTTCGCAATACAAGGGATGCTCAGGTCGCGTAATGACATAAGCTGCATTTAGTTAATCCTTTGCGTGCGTCCATACAAATACCGACTTTAACTAGCATTTAATTGATTTCACAATTGTTTGTCCGAGCGGGAGATGCTATAACACATTAGTTCAATTATTATGTTCACCGGGCAAAAACCTACATGATTCGTGCCCAGTGCTCCAAAGGGCAGTGCTTTGTTGCTCCACTTATATTATTTCTGTCCAGTGCTCCACATGGCAGTGCTTTTCTGCTTCACTTAAATGATTTTTGCCCAGTGCTCTATAGGGCAGTACTTTGCTGCGCCACTTACATACTTTCTGCCCAGTGCTCCATAGGCCAGTGCTTTGCGGCTTCACTTATATGATTATTGCCCAGTGCTCCACGTGGTAGTGCTTTGCTGCTCCACTTATATAATTTCTGCCCAGTTCTCCAAAGGGCAGCACTTTGTTGATCCACTTACATGATTTTTGCCCAGTTCTCCAAAGGGCAGCGCGTTGTTGATCCACTTACATGATTTCTCCCAGTTCTCCAAAGGGCAGCGTTTTGTGGATCCACTTATATGATTTCTGCCCAGTTCTCCAAAGGGCAGTGCTTTGTTGATCCACTTATGTGACTTTTGCCCAGTTCTCCAAAGGGCAGTGCTTTGTTGATCCACTCATATGATTTTTGCCCAGTGCTCCACGTGGCAGTGCTTTGCTGCTCCACTTAACGTGATTTCTCCCCAGTGTTCTACCTGGAATTTCGGCCCTAACCCGTAGAATTCTGAGGATCGAATTTCGCCTTTGATCTCGTTTCCTTCATGCACCAAAGCTCCCTTGTCAATAAATTCGAACCTAATCACGACAAAATTGCGAACTTTGCTTTTATGTCCCAGCGGTGTTTTTTACGTCCCAAACAGAAAAAAACACGCGTACCAGACAAATACACACGAGTATTAAAGTGGCAATATCACTGATTTGAAAACAGACGAAGATACCATGGCGTCATCTTGCGGCAGTGATATCGTTAATCTTTACAGCTCTCTCCCAGGTACGTACCGAATTTCACTCAATAATTAACGAGGCTCGTATCGTGTCTCGTTTATTCTGTTAAAAGAAATGGCGTTGTGCTTTCCGTCGCTTGATGCAAGCAAGTGCTAGTAAATCATCTAGCTAGCGCTAGATGTTGCCAGATTCTGCAGACTTTCGATCGGTGTTAGTGCTACTTTAAAGTGGTACTATCATCGATTGAAATGTGAACGAAAATAACCTGGCGCCATCTAGTGGCAATGATATTGTTAAGCTTTATAGCTTGTTTGCAGGTGCACGAGGACGAACCAAATTTTCACTCAATAATTAAGGATGTCGTGGCTTGTTTGTTTCGTTAAAAGAAATGCCGTTATGCATTCCTTCGCTTGGTGCAAGCAGGAGCTAGATAGTGCTACATAGAGCGCTAGATGTTGTCAGATTTCGTCTGCTTTCAATCGGTGATAGTGCCACTTTAAGGCCTCGGTTTGGTCTAGCAATGTATAGACTACTCTTTAACAGTAAAGTATCGTATGTATTAAATTTAACATGCTGTATCAGTGCAGAGCATCTGCGCACTATCTATCACAGACATGGACTTCCCTGCACGTGGAATCCCCGCACCTGGACTTCCAATCCCCTCTGTCTACACTTTGTCGTCTCTGCTCACATGTAGCGCTAAGAGGCTACAATTACGCCGCTAGATGGCAGGAAAACGAAACCGAAACAAACAACCAACAATGCCGCTAGATAGCGGTAGCACTTCGAAACCAAAACCTCATCACTCAAGAGTCCTCATCACCGCATCACTAAGATAAATAAACATGTAGATAGATGCAAATTTGTCTAAATTTTGTAAACTGAGATAGTTCTTGTCAACGTGTTGTTATACAACCTTTACACAATCTTCAGAATAGAATAGAGCAGTGGCACGACGTAGTATTATTGTATATAACTCTATGCTGGAGCCTTAATGCGTTAGCTGCAAGGGGCACTGCAGAGAGAAACAGAAGGGCGTCATACTGAAGCCGGTGCTGTGAAGAGTGATTTCTTAGACCTAAAACGCGCGATTTTTGTTGTTGGAGAAAACAACGTTATTTTAAGCCTATAAGAAACCGCTCTTCCGTTGTTTTTCCCTCCATTTTTATGTAGTGCACCTTGTAGTTATGCACTCCAAAACCCATACTGGTGCCAATCTGGTGCCAATTTGGCGGCAAATGTCACTGCTCTATATACCAACTCCAAAATTTACTGTTGTTCACCAAGTGTGTATACTTTAAACGGTATTAGTTTAGAGGATTAAATTTGTGCAGCGCCAATTTGTTAATTGTGTTCATGTTAAACGAATTGAGAGACGAATGTACGTGTTCGTCCAAAAATATTCGATTTCCAATATTGATCAAACTGTAGTATTCTAATATTCGAGGAATGCCAGTAAATATAACACTCCGAACAGAAAAAAAGACTTTTTAATTATAAATTGTGAACGCAGAAACGTCATATGTAAATTACGCAAATTCTATAAACGTTGAACTCCCAATTCCTCGGTGAGCCTGAGACTTCGGTCAACGTCCCCAGAAGAGATTTATTTGCAAATGCTATCCATCTTCTGTGAGTTCAAGGTTGACGATTTTTATTTGAGTTTTAAGGTGATAGAAAATTTGTATAATATTATTTTTGCAAGAGGAAGGCGGGAGGGGGAAAGTAAAAATATGATCTCCCAATTTTCGTTGACTCCTTCAAGACCCTAACAAAAAGTGTATCCCCAGCCGCGTCCGCTCCTTCAAAGTACACTTTACAAGAGAATTTTTTTAGCCATTAAAATACCTTCAACTTTAATGTCGAGCGCTTTCACCAATTAAGGCATCAAGAAGGCTAAAAATGGAAAAACAAAACTAAATAAACATCTTTTCAAAGCATTAAAGTATACGTAGACACACGCTCCCACATTCTGTAAACGTACCAATATTGTAAACGGGCAATTTATCATGTCAAGTGCACAACATTAATTGCCAAAATTCAAACAAGTGCCAATTCCCACTACCTCAACAACATTGCCTCCGTCTAGTGGGAACCACCAAAATCAACAACGATTAATGACAGGCCAAATGGCGCCATCTATGAATGAGGCAATGAACTAATAGCAAACACAGAATAAAGAATAAGTGAAAGCCAGTTACATTTTTCAAATATTATTGTAGTCGCCAACATTTTCCATCCTTACATATCCATTAATAACCTGGCCAAGGTGCAGTTATTCCTGTTCAGGGTGCAGTTGTTGGCGATGTCACAGCCGTATTCGGTACTTAGCATCCAACATTCCCCCTTCCGCTTTAAAACACTTAAATATTTTCTTGGAAACGTTCGACATAAACATTCCTTTCATAAAAAAAAATAGAGTCACAACTTATAATCTAAAGAATTCGTATAGATTTTACGATAGGGACACGACGTAGTATTATTGCGTATAACTCTATGGTGGAGCCAGTTACTGGGTTAGCTGCAAGGTGCACTGGTGGGAAAAAGGAAGGTCGTCTTACTGAAGCCAATGCTATTAGACTGGATTTCTTAAGCCTATAACGCGCGATTTTTGTTGTTGGAGAAAACAACGTTCTTTTAAGCCTAAGAAATCCGCTCTCAAAGCACTGTCTTGACTAGAAGTGCCGTTGTTTTCCGTTACATTTTAATCTAGTGCACCTTGTAGCTATTACCTCCAAATGGTGTCTCGTAGCCAATATGACGTCACTTGACGCTGCTCTATTGGCAAAATCACGACAGCAATAATTATTATCATAATATAGTGGCCAAACGGTATCATCAAGAACACATTTCCACATTTCCACGTTGATCACTACCCGTTTCAAGTCAAGGTGTTTTCAGAACACGTATTTACTGAACTAACTTCGAAGGTTTGAATACTCTCACAATGGAAAAGAAAGCGGGGGAGTGGGGTGTGGGGTTGCTGGGAAGCCATGGAAAATTCAGAAAGGTCGACTGCTGATTGATAAAAATGCGTATGTTTTTGAACCTTCAGTTTGGTCATTGACTTTTGGTATGGCTTCCACAAGAACAGACTAAAAAAAAAGTGACCCCTCGTATAGTACGCCCAACCAAAACAGAACCCCCAACAGCTCTTAGTGTAAACAAAACCATTAATGCTGTGCAATTCCAATAGGCATTCGCGTGCACAGACCTCCGCAAGGGCAGGGGCAACATTTATTAAAAAAGGGCACGCTGAGGTTTTTTGTTCTGGAAACCATTTTTTCTGACTCGTCAGTCCCTTTTTTTTTTACCATTTTTTAATCTTGTCTCTCTATTTCATCCTTGTATGCCCCTTTCTGCACCTTTCCTGCCCTTCTTTTTACTCTTTTTAGGCCCTTTCTCTGGCTGCAGCCTGCAGCACCAGCATTTATCTGTTCAGAAAATCAAAATAGGGCACATTTTTTTAAAAGTGCAAAAAAGGGCATTTTTTCTGAAAGAAAAGGGTATGGGCCGTGCCTCCCCCCCCCCCCCTTTCCCCCTTCCTGTGCCCGCCACTGCCAATAGGTGCCCTATGTGATTCAAATTTTGACTAACAGGGGATGCTATTTGACCACGTCAGTTCATACATGTTTTTACATTTTATTTCAATCTTTTCTACCGTTTTTGACGTGAACGAACAAACTTTGTCTCCGACGTCACAAACATATATTTAAAAAAATCTGGTGTCTAAAAGATGTCAGATCTTTAAAAATCTCTTTTATAACCCGACGCTGTTGTTATCTGGAGTACAAATAGTAGTAAGCATAAAATACTTTTTAAAATAAAAATACTTAAAATAGGTTTCCCTAGTGATTAGTTGACATTGTACCTGGAATGTAACAAGTTTACAGGTTGGAGTAGAGACTTTGAACATGCTCACCGCTAACGTAAGTAACAAAAAGACTCACCGTGATAACCACTTACTCTGTTCCGGCTTTTTGCTGAATCTGAAAACTTTTTATTCTACTTCTGTTGACGCTGGTTTAACAAACTTTCGAAAAGCAGATTATTGGACAGTACTGAAATTTGCGGTCATGTGTAGTTGTCCTTGGTGTGATGGCGATGAACACGTAAGATCTACCCCAGTGATTAGCCAGTCATTCCTGGATCTTCATTGAGGTTCACTGAGAAGCTGACTGCTTGGCGTGCTACGTAGTTGAATCTTGGCTAAGCAGAACTTGTTCGTCTATCCATCTCAAGTATCCTTGTCTGTCAGAATAATTCATAAAGCCCATCCCTTCCCCATTCCCTCCCCCTCCCCTTTCGTTCTCCTTCCCAAGATCAATATAACTCCATGCTGTGACAAGAAGGCTGGCCAGCTGGAAGCTAGTTGACTTGTTTATGCATACGTGACTCCAATCCCTAATGGATCACGAGGGCCACTAACAATTTTAGACGCTTTATCCCCACACTTGCAAAAATCGACCACCACCCACAAACGGAGGCAAAAATATGGAATGTGTTCTTCAAACTGTTCAATGTTTCTTCAATGTGTGCGTCGAAGCTGTGTTCGTCAAACTGTTCAATATTTTCTTCACTGTGTCTTCGAAGATATGTTCATCAAACTGTTTAATGTTTTTTTCAAAGTGTTCTTCGAAAACGTGTTCTTCAAACTGTTCAGTGTACTATATTTCTTCAATACGTGTTTCGAAGATGTGTTCTTCAAACTGTTCAGTGTGCATTTTTTCAATGTGTGCTTTGAAGATGTGTTTTTCCCAAACTGTTCAATGTTACTTCTCTGCGTATTTCGAAGATGTGTTTAGTGTGCATTTCTTCAATGTACACTTCGAAGAAGTGTTTTCTTTAAACTGTTCGGTGCACATTTCTCCAATGTGCCCTCTGAGGATATGTTCTTCAAACTTTCCTTGCAGAAATTCACTTTGTAATTCACGTCGAATTAATTACTGAATGAAAATTTGGTGCCTCGTGCAACTGAAAGCATGCTGTAAAGGTTGACGATATCACTGCCACTAGATGGCGCCACGGTAGATTCTTTAGGTGTTTTGTTGGCCACAACCTGCCTTTAAGTTGTCGTTCTCTAAACATGTAAAATAAGAATTTCGTATCGGTCCCATTACTGGCAGACCTACAGTATTGTGTTGTTAAAGAAACTGGATTTAAAAAATAATTGTTGATTAACTGTGCCACATTATTTTATGTACCTGTAAATTAACAATCTTATGCTATTTGAGAAATTTCCATTTATCGAGACGAGACAAAACTGAGACATGAGTCGTAAACGTCGAGATTTTTACTAAGTCTCTTCTATACGAACCCGTAGTTGACGTATAAATTACGCGATGTTGTGGTGAATGAAATATACGTATTCGTCACTCTCAGAGTTTGGAATAAATTGCAAAAAGGGAAAATTAAAAAATAATAATACCCCCTTCCCCTCCCCCTCCCCCCGCGCGACAATTAATGGCCAGTCCCTTAGTTTAAGACAGGTAGGAGGTACAGCTTACACTGAGTGGGCATTAACTTAAAAATAAGGCTTAATGTTAATTACCTTCCTAAGTGTTCTATGGTAAGACATTATGGAGTACACACTTACAGTATATTGCAGCACCAAGAGTGAGTGAATAACACAATAATACTTACATTCCAAGTCACACTCCTGGTCTGGGCTGCTGTTGCCTATAGGGGTACTTGGTGTCGAGCTACTGTCGAACTTGACACGATGGGAAGCCGGAGTTTTATCCTTCGGTCAGGCCCCAAGCTTGGGAGCTTCTTTCCACTTTGAACGCTACGTTGGAAACTCTCTGGCTGTTCTGTCCGTACTCTCCTTTTATGCCTAAGCACATCCGGATTGGGGGGAGGGGGACTGCATCCAGTTGGGTAGGGTTAAAAAAATCACAGACCACGCATGCAAGTTGGTTCCTGCCCACTGGATTGCGGCCAAGTGCACCTCCTGTGCACCACGTGCTGTTGTCTAAGTACGGGGCAAGGGCGCCTCTACGTTGGGGCTATTGGTGGCTCAAGCTCCCCCCCCCCCCATAGGCTAGTCGCCCTTTTTACGGATAAATAAAATGTTGGGAATACGATCGTAAAATGTTAAAAATGTAAGATTTCCTTTCCAACATGGCAAGGGATTGAGTGGAAACTTCTCCCCCAGTGCATGTGTCACGTGATTTCGTTTGGTTGATTTACCTTTCTGCTTTTGGATTGATCATTTCGCCCTTTCTGAATTTTCGAGCCCACCCCTTTTTTGCCGTTCTGTGGGCGCCCTTCGAACAGGGTACACCACTCTCCAAATGCACATGTTTCAAAATAAATAATTTGCGCCCTTCGAACAGGGTACACCACTCTCCAAATGCACATGTTTCAAAATAAATAATTTTTGTTCTTCTTGCAGTTCCTTGCAATTGTTTAGGGATAGTCCGATATTGATATCGGTATCGGTGTAATCTGTATTTATCTGTATTTTGCCATATCGGCATGGGACCGCTATAAGGCTTCCAATACAGATATGTGTTGTGCCAAGAAACGCAACTGTCTTCCCTGCAAAACTGACACCAAGCACAGCAAAAGCAATAACCAATTGCTAAGTTTGTAATGAAAATGTAACACGCGATGGCTCTAAGTTTTACAACAACCAACTTGAAATTTAACTGAGAAGATGAATGTAGGTTCCTGAAGCCGTAAGTAGGAATAAGAGTAAAAATGCTGATATTGCCGCACAGAACTTTTTGGATAATCTCAACAGTTGGAAGCCATGCAAAACCAGAAACCGAAGTTGCATTTTTTGTATGAAATTTAAACTGTTAGTCGTGATTAGACGTGATGATCCGCAGCTTAGAGATGAGCGTGGGCCTCCTAAATACAGAGGGCCACAGACGCGTCAAATTTGAATCGTTCTCGATTGAATTCGATCCATCTAGAAGTTAGAGTGCATACAATTATGTAGACTGTACTTCACACGTTTCTTGCTGCCTGACGAAGATAGGAGGACTGAAAATACTTAATTTTCGGGTAATGCCTATCGAAAATTCGCAATACTGATGTGATGAGTATTGACAGTTTTGAGTTTGAGCGTCATTTGTTTACTCGATATAACTGAATTATGTGTAAGATTGATGTACATGGATCTGTTACTAAATGCGAACCGTAAGAGTCTACGAAAACAAAATTAGTTCATTTCGTTTATAGTTTGTTCTTTCCGGTGCGTGTGGCAGATTTTGTCTATTATTATATGCAAGAACATATCTTCTCAGGTGAAGCGATATGACACTGAATGAGCGGCCATTAGACTGACTGAATGACTCGGCTATAGAACAGCGTCATGTGACGTCATATTGGCTGCAAGAGAGATAGCTGCAAGCGGCACTAGATTGAAATGGAGGGTTAAACAATGGCACTTCTAGTCAAGGCAGTGCTTTGCGAGCGGATTTCATAGGCTTAAAAACGTTGTTTTGTCCAATCCCTTATGCTGGTAGGTTGTAATTTGAAAATAAAGTTTCCACTTGCTTAAAAATGTCAGCAATTGCCAACAAATCGACAAAAGTCGCGCATTATAGGCCTAAGAAATCCACTCTTAACAGCATTGTCTTCAGCAAGACGCCCTTCTTTCCCCCCTCCAGTGACCCTTGCAGCTATCCCAGTTACTGGTTCCAGCATAGAGTTATATACAATAATACTACGTTGTGCTCTATAGTCCTTTGTAAAATGTTGCATTGTTCGTCGTATTCTATTTTACGTTCACCTCGCATTCATAAAGTAGTTATGTGTAGTACAGCAGTGAGTTGGCTTTCTTTCACTATGACAGATGCCAAGCAAGTAGTCCCTGCACATTCAATGCAATTTATGTGTGATGTGTGCTGTACATGCTGTATTATCACCTACTGCTGTGTTACCATTACCGTCACTACTCTATTAACTAATCACCATTTCGCTATAGGTTTTTAATTACTGGTATCGTGGTCACCAATGACAGTGCATAAACCAAACAACATGTGATTACTACCGTAACTTGATGACGCGTCTGCACCAAGTTACGTTGTGACGTGACCACTCCTTAATATTAAGAAGAAAGTTTGGTCATACAATTTAATTTATAAATTTATGTATATTCGTTTCAAAAAATGTAACTTTGCACCCACTGTCCACAGCCAAATTTGCACTCCGTCCCATGACGCCTGAAGCTGGTAAGGTAGAATAAATTGCTGCTCGCAGCGAGAATTCAAAATCCAACGTGGCGTGCATTTTGAGGTTATCGAATCGAAAACAAACCATCGAATGGTACCCACACAATTTATGGCCCTCCGAGACCTCTAAAGTGTACCAGTTACCATTGCAGATCATTAATGTTGATTCATTACTTAGTTGCCGAAGAGTGGTACTGTATATATTGACAATGGGCCAGAAGGTCCAATAGTTAGCAAAAAGTCCTCTCACTTGCCAAACGCTATTTGCTGTACTGGACCGTTATTTATTTACGATTAGTTTCCAGTTTCTATTAAATGAATGCGGTAATGCATAACATATTAAATGTATTATAAATAACAACACTGATAGAAAAACAAAGTGCAACAATAGTTTTAAACATTGCTACTGCATTGTCGTCGTTTCACGCTATTTTCAAAATTTGCTATTCTCCCTCAAAGAACAGCTTCTAGCAGTGATCTGACGAAGGTAGAATAATTTGCTGCTCGCAGCGAGAATTCAAAATCCAACGTGGCGTGCATTTTGGGATTATCGAATCGAAAACAAACCATCGAATGCTTGCATTCAGAAATCGGTCCGCCGTCTTGCACTACAGTTAAAATTGTTTTCTTGTTGGCATAATTCGACGCTGTCATGCCGTAAGCATCGTACGTCGAGTCATGAGGCGAAGATCTGCGTCCACGTTGTTGCCTGCCAGCAGATTTAGTGTTAACCAACTAAAAGCTATAGTCGGCGCAGCGTATCTTGAGTCGTGTAGTTATTTTATGAGCGGCTACGTCTTCCTGGGGGAAGCGGCTTTAATCGACGGCCGCCATTGTTTTTGTAACCATCTAGGATATCAACAAGGTACTCTGCTATCGAAAACATACAATCGATTATCTGTATTCGTTCTGGAGCGAACTCAAGATAGGACGCGGACACTATAGTGCAAGGAGAAAACTGTTGTTGCGTAAACTCGCCCTAACTCGTATGTCATAGGTCCGTGGTTAGAGCCTGACCTCACCATCCCGGGCATGTTTGGGAAGAGAAGAGCCCTGTGATGTCTCGTGCTCATGTCGATTATGGTGCGCAAAAGATCCTGGAAACTCCGGATCGGTATAACCTGACAAAGTTGTCCCTCTGGCATTCTTGTGCTTTTTCTTCGGCTGGGATCGCATCTAACCTCCAAAACAGATTGCCAAAAAAGAAACTTTCTCCTTAGAAACCCTAGAATACGCACGATAGGCAGTTAATGGACGGTTGCCACCAAACTAAAGTTTGCACCATCTGGCGCTATTTAGGGCTGTAGCTTTTTGACGCTCACCCAGCGTTAGCCATGGCACCAGAAGGAGAGAGGGTCAATTTTGCTAGAGAAATCCTATCGGAAATCCTAGGTTCTTTTGCATGCCACTATCGACATGAGCACGAGACATCACAGGGCCCTTCTCTACCGGAAAATGCCAGGGGTGGCTGAGGCCGGATTCGAACCCGGGACCTCTGGAACATGAGCGGGTCATGCTAACCATCAGACCACCTTGCCCCGCTATTTAGGGCTATCTAGTTCTCTCTCGCGCAGAGAAATATCTCAACACAACAAACAAGCCACGTGCCTCCTCCATTATTGAGTAAAAAATTGGTATGTTCTCGTGCACCTGGAAGCAAGCTGTAAAAATTAAGGATATTAATGCCACCAGACGGTGCCACGGTAGAATATAAAGAATCTACCGTGGCGCCATCTAGTGGCAGTAATAGCGTTAATGTTTGCACCCTCCTTCCAGGTGCACGAGGACGTGCCAGATTTTTACTCAGTAATTATGAAGGCTTGTGGCTTGTTCGTTGTGCTAAATGCATTCGTTGGCGCTAGATGCTGCTCACCTTCATTTGGGCAACCCACCTTTAAATAATTAATAATATAGAGACGATGCACGAGTCATCCACCCACCCAAATTCCCAAGTGGCAGGTGTTAAGTGGAAGAGGTACCACCATTATGACAGTTGTCTTTTTGCCGCATGAGGGAGGAAACCGGAGTACCCGGAGGAAACCCTCGTGCAACGAGCGGGAAACGACCGGAGAAAAACCCGTACAGCAGGGTTCAGACAAAACCTGGAAAACCGGGAGAACCTGGAAATCTCAGGAAATGTGAAAACAGAGCCAAAATCTCAGGGAAATTCAATTAAATTAGGAGATCAGAAACATGATCCTAGGCTAGTATCAAATACTTAAAATTGTTCTTTAATATGTTCAAGTATTTTAGATACTTCAATAACTTCAATAACCCAATAACTTCAATAACTTCAATAAACCAAATCTTAGGCTAGTGCCAACATCTGTGATGAAAATATGTTTAGTCCCGTCTGGACTAGTGTCTAAAACAGCCATTTTCTGGGATGTTGGATTATTTTCGTACAAATATTAATAAAACCATTAGCTACTGCCTGTTTTCCCTAACTAAAGATCTCGTAAAAACCTGGAAATTGCCATTGGATGCATCTGGAAAAACCTGGAAATGTCAGGGAAATTCAGAATAAAAAAATTGTCTGAACCCTGTACATATACCCTTCCCATCACCAGGATGGAACCCGGGTGTGTATGACGCCAGAGATGTATAGCTTGGACCAGGACGCCTATCGAATCTGACGCCCCAGAGCTCGCAGCTTCCCGTGCGCCCATAAGCAAAGAATAATGAAGCTTGGTGCACGGTGGGTGGCTACGAAATGGATAATTTTGAAATTTTATCACGACTTGAAATGTACTGTATTTTCTCCATCCTCGTCACAGTCTTGAATTCGGTGCCTACTGCCCCCTTCCCTCTTCACTCTCCCTATACCCCCCTCTCCTTATTAGGGCGTGTAGGGGAACGAGTCGGGGTATGACCTCGTGCCCCCAATTACCCATTTTCGGCCCTACCCTTCTTGTCCACCGTCGTGACACCTCGTCTTTAGCAAGTGCGTGGGTGACGAAAACTAGCGTCGAGACTCCCGCAAGCGAATCAATTGGTTTCTTTAAGGCGCGCTTAAAGCTCATCTAGCCTACGGTTAGTTATTGGCGAGCGGAAAGCAAGGCGTCGCATCTGCATTGG
>JAHWFP010154939.1:0-23363 GCA_023313725.1 Lithobius niger | reverse complement strand
ACTGTTTGCCATTTCCCAGCAAGAATGTTACCCACTGCCATAGAACATGCGTGCGTGCGTGCGTGCGTGCGTGCGTGCGTGCGTGCGTGGGATAGCAGTTACAGTAATTGTTCAAAGTTTCTTCCCTGACTATTAATGCAGGTTTGACACCGTCGGACATGTCGGAGTTTCGGACATGTTCGAATATTCCAACGGTGGGTTTGTTTTTGCAACAGCCAGAGCGTGGGCGGTGGTGGGGAGGCGGAGCTGGAATTTGGGTTCTTAATTCATGCGATAACCAAAGAATAAGACAATTCATAAAATGTTTTGTGGCAAACGGGACACTCACTAAACTTAGCTGCCCCCAGTGACTGTTCAATCACCACTACCGACTGTAACTTGTAACTTACGGCTTGAAATTACACCAGTGCAAGTTGGGATAACAAACCTTTGCTTTTTTTTAAAGGCAAAATACAACGAAATGGTTACCAAAGTGAGTAGCAAACTTCAAAGCTCATTTAATTATCCATTAAGTAAAGGCCAGCATCTTTACAAAATAATTAATTGAAGGAACCATGACTGAAGATTTGACTGGTAATAACGAAATGTGTTATTAAAACTTTCAGAATAAAAAATCCAAAACATTTCAACCTCTTGGTAATAGAATAAACACAACCCTCTGTGTTAAAATAAACGTACGAAAATCAACGCGCAGGTTTAAGTGAAGAGTTACTAATACCCAAGAGGAAATGAATAAAGCATACGTACTATACGAGGAGTACCTTTTTCTTGGTTGAAATTCTGCAACCGGCATCAGCGGTTTATTCTGCCATCGTGCAGAAGATTTTGGCCTTACGAATAGTAGTTACGCAAGATGACAAAACCGATAATGAGCGACAATATTTAAGTTACGTTTTGTGAAGTTTAATGCAATTATTATTTTTTACTCCAAAAATGGTGTATTATAATTATCCTATTTCGTATAAGATTCGGACTTTGTCAAGTCTAGCCAATCCCAAACAGTCTAGTACAGCAACGTTGGGCATGGTTTCAGCTCACTTTTTGGCCAATTCAACGGAAAACAATAATGGCGTCATTATCTATCGCTTCGCCGATGAACATTCATTGTACCTTGCGCGTATTGACAATTCGTGTAGATATATGAAACAAATTACAACGCTGACGAGTTTGGTAAAGCATTCAAGAACCGCTAGAAAATCTCGATAAGTTATTTATTGCAACAGATATCTAGAATCCACTACAAAAAACACGGCGTGCCAGTCAGTAGGCTTAGCTATTAACACGTATTACAAGTTTATCCATGGAGGCTACTCACTGCTGCTAGCGTCGACTTGCTACGCGGTACTTGCCCGTCATGATGATGGTTTGTGGAAAGCGAGATCAGATTGAATAGAAAGGCAATGAGGATACAGATTGAAGCTATAATTCATCAGTTTAAACAATAAGTCAAAGTACTTGAAAGTGCAATTTAACAACTACGTCAGCAAACTACCTCTCATTCAGTTACGTCAATTTTGTAGCACAAGTAAAAAATTAATTTGAAACTTTTTTTTTTTCTTTTGTTATCCACACATTTTCCGAGCTCGGAAATTATTAATCCATCATACTACAAACCAGACGTCTTTTTAAAAAAATGTACAAGCAATAGTTTACTTAAATTTTCAAAAAGTATCATTAACACACCAGTGCATTCCGTAAATTAAATGAGCAACGTCTTAAACAAACTCCTGTCGTAGCATCCAGGGACTGTATCATGTGATATCACGTAGTTGGAAAAAAAAATGCCGTATCATTATGCGGCCTCACATTCAGGGCCGAAGCTAGCCAGCGATGGACTGAAGAGGGCGTAAAAGAGCTTATTTAAGTATAATTTTCTTTTATAATTTTTTTTTAAATCGTTCTCGTTTTAGTCTAACGTCTAAACTTTTAAAGATAGACTTTATTCTTTCGTTGTTACTGGGGGGGGGGGGGGGGGCTCACCCCTTTGCTGGGGGAAAAGTTGCCAGCTTGAACCTCCCTAAAAAAACTGCTAGTCTCAGCCCCCACCCGCAGAGCCTTGCGCACACTGACTTGTTTTACGTACTCGACGATTCACACTTGTGTTTCAGTTTAGATGATCGATTCTCAAAAATAATGAGCGCCGGGTTTTACCCCGAAAAAAAAAGTCCCCACGTGCTCATTCGAGAAAAAACTGTAGGCGAAATTTATTGGGAAATATGTAACGCTGGCTTATATGATTGTATACACGTTTGTCTAGCATTAAGTTACACCATCAGCCTAGCAGCCCTGAAACACCAATGCCTTGCGACTGCACCCAGACCACTGCATTGAGACAGGTTGGTGCTAACTACCTATCTGTCGACGCGCCAGTAAGCCTCAAATCCCCCCCCTCCCCTCAACATTACAGTGAAGTACCTCAACATTCCAGTGGCACAGTAGCTGCATACTGCTACCCCCTTCCTTCCCTGACCTGCAGCCATTCAGTAGTTGAGGGAGTGTGATGTAGATACTGGGGGGGGGGGGGGGGGGGGGGAGGCGAGGGCAATGAGGAAGAATCTAAGTATGTTTCATTCAGTGAGAGGTGGGGAGAGGACGAAAGGTTGATTATGTAAATGGCACAGAAGTAGTACATCGTAGAAAATTTTTGTCGTCGCAAAATTTACAAAACCGTTTGAAAATACACGATGCAGCAGGAAGAACCGGAGTTCCATCACGCTTGGGGAAGGTCTGTGTGTGTGTGGGGAGGGGAGAAGGGTGAAGCGATGGCTGGGGGAAAATTATTATTGGACACGTAGCAGGTACATTGAAATGTCTTCTATCATACTTATTTAACGCAAAATAAAGGAGCCTAGTAATTTTTGAATGTGGAGAGGAAGAATCTTGACAAGCAAACTAAATTCCACAGGTGGATACTGCAGCGTCAGGTTTTCAAACCCCAAAAAGTGGAGCTGGGGAGAAGTAATTCACGAGGCCGCGATATTGGAGGGTGGGGGACATAGAAGAATGTAGGCAGGAAGATTGGGGGGTGAGGGTTGGACGTCCCTCTCAAACGTTTATGGGGAGGGGGGGGGGGAGATGGAGGAAGACATAATTGGGTAAGCAATGTTTTATCCAAAGGTCTTTACTATAGTTAATGAAGAACAGAATGAGAAAGCTAAGTAGGCCTATTTTAAACCATGCCCCCTAGCTGGTGTATTACTGCGTATGCTGAATGGGGTGCTAAAAGAGGACTGAGGGGAAGTTTAAAAATGTGTTATTTTTAACACCCAATAACTGTTTATTTTTTGCATAATATTATAAAAACCAAGAGTTTTTTTTTAATTTTAACCCGAGTTTTCCCGATTATTAGCTAGAGTTAAGATAAAACTATTTTAGACTCCAATAGCTAGTAAATAAGCCCCACTATGGTGGCAGTGAATACCAGTATTTAATTTACTTTTAAACCTTATTAGCCTAGGCTTCTGACTATTCCTCAAACGACTATATGTTAGTTAAAAAAATCTAACATCGCAACCAAAAGTGTTTTAAACCTCCGCAACTGTATACCGGATGTCGGTAGATGTTACAAGCTCCTCCCGTCGTAGCATCCGCCGCTACAAACTGGTCGGCAGTGGTGGGATGAACAGGTGCTGTTCCTGCATAACGACCTCCCATACTGTCATGCTACAATGCTAGTTTAGTTGTGAAAATTGAACTTTTAACAGCAGACGTCAGCAACAAGTCAAAAGTTGCAAACCAGCAGTAATCCACTGCAGATGTCAGCATCAAAGTACAAACGATGCAAAAGACGATTTCCTGAAGCCAAAACAAAACTTGGAGACGGTCATCGAGAACTGCAGCTTCACCAACCCGGACAGCTGTACCCAGAGGTTTTACAACTCTAAAACAACGCCAAGGAGAAACCAGCCTATATCGGATGTTTCCAGTGCCCCGAACTTTTACCACAACCAAGGACACAGTGCAGTGGGTCGACTAAAAAATTTGGACGATCAATTTCAAACTCAGGATTCCAACTCGTTGGTGGAGAGGAGGAATGACGGACCGCTCAACCGTGAGCAAAAATTGTAAAAAGGTTAGTGTACACTTGGTGCACTGTAGTTGCCAAGCTAGTATTTAATTGTAATTATTATTTTACTGTGTTTGAGGTCATGAATCAGGCGTTATTTGTCTCAACTGGATTTACGGATTTTTTCTTGAGAATTAATTTAAGTTAAGCCCAGTTAAAACGTAGCGTTATTTTGCAGCTGTAATTTAACGTTAATTTTCATTTATTTTTATTTGTAAAACGACTAGCCTACCTA
The DNA here is from genome assembly GCA_023313725.1 of Lithobius niger. Classification (NCBI taxonomy): domain Eukaryota; kingdom Metazoa; phylum Arthropoda; class Chilopoda; order Lithobiomorpha; family Lithobiidae; genus Lithobius; species Lithobius niger. The sequence goes on along the minus strand of JAHWFP010154939.1, from coordinate 19,062 downwards.
AAAATGGCTACTCTTGCCGGATAAACTTACAAAGATTTAAGCAAAGCCTGCCTAAATTTAGGTCTCACCGTAAGTAAGAAAAGGCAGGATACAATTAAAATCCTTGAAGATGCTAGAGATAAGCAAAAGATTACACTTGTAGATCTTGAAGAAGAATTGGCTGTGCCAATCGAATAACGCGAGTCTGCCGTTCTCATAAAAAGGCAGTTAGATTTAAGAGCAGAAGAATTGCATCTTAAAGCTCTAGAATTCCAAAGTGAAAGTGCTCATAGGGATCAATACGCAGCCGAAGACGATAGGGCTCGAGCTCACGATCTCGCACTCAAGAGACCAAGCCACCCAAATTAGCAATCAAGCTAGGGTGCACCATCTTGCTGTAAAAACACAAGAAAATTTATTAAGAGGTAAAGACCTGGAAATAGCAAGGCTAACAGGTACGGTTGCTCACTCAAACGTAATGCCCGTTGTGACAGCCCTAAATCCAGTTAGAAAACCTGGCAAAGTTGCAGATGTTGTGAGGTTGCTAACAAAGTGGAACCCTAAGAATGAAATTAATTAATTATTTTTTTTTTATATTTGAATGGACCATGGAAACACAGAATTCCAGCAGACGTGTGGGTCCTAGGCTTACAATCCCTATGTAATGGTTAAAGTTTGTTAGCAATTAAGTGCGCTAGAAAGACTAAAATTGCAGGTCCTGCACCTGCTTAATTTTAGTTTTTATTGCCTAACCGAAAATATCCATTACTTGTTTTATATTAGCAGTTTCCCCCTTTGAGCTTTTATTTCCCTAGAAACTTGAAAGTTGTCTTCCCTGCCGGGCTCGTACTTGTACTGCGTACGTGTGAGGCTGCTTATATAAGCCCTTGCGCAGCGGCAGTCATCATTTCTCCTCCTTTCAGAACCTAGCTCATGGTGTGGAGGCATGGGCGGGAGTTAAGGTAATGTATATTTTCGGTTAGGCAATAAAAACTAAAATTAAGCAGGTGCAGGCCCTGCAATTTTAGTCTCTTTATAGCCGACGAAAATATACATTGCTAATATAATTAGTAGACTTTGTAACTCGGAGGAGGGCTAGGTTCGGAGGGCGCTTTGTCGTTCCCCTCCATTTAATTCCCGCTGTACGAGTCAGCGACCCCAGGAACTAAAACATCCTGATGAAGATCAGTCTGCTATCCCAACCCCTTTCACTCATGAACAGGTTAATCACAGTATGAGCGGAGGTTCACGAAGCCTAAGTAGATAGCAAGAGTGAGATTGGGGATGCGGTAAGCTAATTGTGACATTGGTTAGATAAAAAATATCATTGCATGCAGAGGTCAATTCATATGGGTACAAGGCTAAGAGATCAATAAAGAAAGATGAATTCTCTTACCTTGTGGGAAGGCGTCTGTACGGAAGGTAGAGATGCAGATACGGAGGCGTGCTTGAAAGGCGCAAACTATGAGTCCGGAGGTCAACGATGTGTGTTGGCGAAATACGGAGGCCGGTTGTGATACTCTAGAAGGCGTTAGGAAACGGAATAGTGATAAAGGTGTCGGGTCCGGAAGCACGGATGGTATGTGGTTCACAAGGTTTAGGTGAAATGTTAGCCAGTCGTTTTAACGTCTGGCGGGAAGGTGTCTGTACGGAGGGCAGAGACGCGGATGAGGAGGCTCACTTGAATGGTGTAAAGAAGAGTCCGGAGGTAAATGCCGTGTGTTGAGGAAAATACGGAAGCTGGTCCCGATGTCCCGAAGTTGTTGGGAGACAGAATCAGTGATGGAAGAGTCGGGTCCGGACGTACGGACGTCGTGTAGTGCACAAGGTTTGGGTGTAACGTCTGCCAGCTGCCGCTTAATTGTAGCACTGTTGATTGAAAAATTATTTTGGTTGGGTTGTTTTTTTTTTTTTTTTGGTATAGAATGGAGGATTCAACATGTTATGGCGAGAAGAATATCTACAAAGTCCAGTAGGACTGTTATAGGTGGACGTCTCACCGAGCCGGGAAAACAGGATGTGGATGAAATTCTTAAGGCATCATACGGAAGCCGAATGCCACTCCGGTATCTTTAGACCGGCAAGAGAACAAGGCAGGTCACCCTCCGTAGTTTTGACGTTAGGGTGAAGACCGTGAAAAAAAACGGGTAGGAAGGATGGAGCGTTGTCATACTGCCAGACTGAGTAATTTGATAGGCTGGACAGTAAAGGATTCCCCTTTGTTTGTTGCCAAAGAACAATAGGAGACGTTTCAAGAGAAACGGAGGTAGCCGCAGCGTCCGTTTGATGGGGGGGGGGCAAGGATGGTGACCCCGAAACTGAAATCGATGGACGGAAGAAACATCATGTGGTAGGGAGGACAGGGGTACGAAACTGAAATCGATGGGACGGAAGAAACATGTGGTAAGGAGGACAGGGGTGGATTTTGTCGGAGGGCAGCGGAGGAGTTAACCGGAAGTGGCGCTGAAGGTAGGGAAGAACCCTTGGTTGGCAGCTGCGGTGGTCATCCTGATGGTTCAGTCTATGTGTTGACTAATTCACTTGTCGAATCATTGATGGCATGGTTGAAGGTGACGACAAAGGATGTGGTGAAGGACGGTGTTCACCGTAAGTGAGTGGCGATGCCGTGGAGAGTTTCGGCGCAGCCAAGGATAAGAAAATCGTTGTGGTGAAGGAGTCGGTCGGAACACGATTGTTGCGTCTTCGGGCAGGAGACTGGCTTTAAGTTACTGTTGAGTCCAAAGGGCAGCCAGATGATTCGGGAAAATCTTGAACTTTCCGTGACGGAAGCAGGCAATGGATCATGTCAGGCGAAGGGTCGTCTTGTGGCACAGGATCGATCGTCGGGCTGAAGGTAAATAAATGAGAGGTCTGACGAGTGAAGACTGGCAGAGGTCTGAAGGGGCTGCAGACAGCGGCGAAAGGAAGTTTGCAGAGCAGATTACGTAGGATGAGGAGGTACAGCAGACAGGAATTTGGGCATGAAGCTGTGATTTCAGACGGAGAGGATTGTACAGGCCTGAATTGTTGCAATGATGGTTGGCGAGCAGAAGCTGTGAGGAAGAAGGTTCGAAGTGGCTGTCATGAGCGCATGTGAGGAACCGGGAACAGCTAAGGACGGCGATCTGATATCGCTGCGATGATGGTTGGTGAGGGACAGCAGGCAATGAAGGACGAAGCTTAGAAGTGGTAGTGATGAATGCCAGTGAGGGACAGCTCAAATGCAGTGCAGCAGGCAAACTGTCTCCAATGGAAATGTTTCCCACCAGATGAATGACGTTCGGCGCGAAGAGTCTTCTCTGAGGCGAACGTTGCTGTGGGGCGAACGTTGTATTGCAGGCCAACTGTCTTCAATGGAAGAGATTTCCACGAAGTGAATGACGTTTGGCACGAAGAGTTCTCTCAGAGGCGAATGCTACAATGGGGTGAATGCTGTGTTGCAGGCAAACTGTTTTCAATGGAAGAATATTCCACCAGATGAATGTCGTTCGGTGGGAAGAGTCTTCTCGGGGCGAACACAGCTGAGGTTTAACACTGTGTTGCAGGCGTTGTCTTAAATAGAAAAGACTACCACCAGATGAATGACGTTCGGCACGAAGAGTCATTACAGAGGCGAACGTGCGTGGCAGGCGAACAGTCTGCAAAGAGAAGGATATCACAGACAAAGACGTTCGGCGTGAAGGATTATCATAGCGCGAACGCTGTAATGTTCGCCACCTTGGATCGGTCGTTAACACGTGATTTTCGCTAAGAAATTTTGACTAAATGGTTCTGTGAGTGGTTCCATTAACTAAAACACGCGACCCACCAAAAGAAAGCTTGAAATATTCAAACATTGAAACATCTCTGGTTGCAAACACAATTTGAAGTACAAAAACTCCAAAATACCAGTGTAACCTGGTTGATTTTGGTTTCTATTGCCATTTGAAAATATACATTACCTTTTTAATTGCATTCTCCTTCTCAAAAGGTGTTCAATACAGAGAATTTAAAATTGAGGCTGCCCATCCGAGTCGCTTAAAAAACTCGAGCAGAGCCGAGGTGGGTAGTTTTTCGATCCTCTTTAGTGCCCTCAATGACGACAAGAGGGGAGGAGGGCGGGACCTAAAAAGGTAATGTATATTTTCGAATGGCAATAGAAACCAAAATCAACCAGGTTGCACTGGTATTTTTGAGTTTCTAGTTGCCTTGAAAATATCCATTACCTTTTTTAATTGCAATCCACCGACTTTGTCAAGGCGGAGGGTGCCATTGACACAAGCCCCCTAGGGTAGCGATTGGTTCCCCGGGATTGGTTCCACAGGACGCGTCGAGCTGCAACGAATGGGCCGATGCGATCTAGTCCGTCAGCGTGGTGGGACATGTCCCAGAGGTAATGAGACGTGAAGATGGATGCGTGGAGCCAAGAGGCAGCTTCCATGATGTCCGAAATCGGAACATTGCTATGGAAAGCCCAAGACGATGAGATGACACAGAGCTCATGGGCGGCAACGCGGATGCCTTCGGTAGCGCAAGTGATAGCGCTTCGTAGGCCTGGACAATTGTCTTCAGCCACGAGGCTATCATTTGTGTCGAAGTGATACCAGTCTTGAGGTTAAAAGGGAGGAAAAGTTGGGATCGCCCTTTCCGGATGGGTTGTGATGCCTGAAGGTAGACACACTCCAGGCTTGTGCTCGTACCGGGCAAAGGGAACGCTCATCATCATCCCCCAGGATCTAGGAGAGAGAAGGGATGACGAAAGGATGAGTACGTTCCTCCGGCTTCTGGCTTTTTGATCGAAAGGACGGCTGTAGGGTAAGTGTGACCCCTTCGTAGTCCGTGAGGAAAAAACAGTCCGATTCCTTTGCAAAGAGTGCCTGCAGCTCACTACACCGTAGGCAGGCAGCAAGGGCAACAAGGAACACAGTTTTCTTTGTTAAATGGCTGAGACGGGCGGAACCAAGAGGCTCGTAAGGGGCAGCCAGGAGCACATTGAGAACAATGGATAGGTCCCAATCCGGGAACTGTCGCTTAATCCGCGGCCTGTCGAAGCGAAATGAGTGGATGAGTGAAGAAATGCGATAGTTATCGAGATGTCCATGATTCGCGGCTCAGAATACCGCATTCAAGGAGGATCGATACACCAAGATAGTTGAACCACGTAAGCCACTGTCGAAGAGGGACGTGAAGAACCGGAGGAGATCCTCTAAAGGCGGACGGATCAGATCGACTTGTGCAAGACACCAATGACACCATCGTTTCCAGCGACTGTCGTAGATTTTATTTGTAACGGAGTGGACGGCTCGAGAGGCGATGCGAATGGCTTCGTTTTCAAATATGCCAGATGCTCTGAGTAATTGGACGATAGTAGCCACCCGTGAAGGCGCAGTGCCTGGACGTTCGGGTGGCGAATTGTTCCGTTGGATTGAGTGAGTAACGTGGAACTGAGCGGCAGAAGTCTGGGATCGTCGATGAGGAGGCTCAGTAACGCTGGGAACCACGCCGCTGCGGGCCAATCCGGGGCTATCAAGAGGAACCGTCCGTGACTCGTCGAGATTTGCGTAGCACAATTGGTAGGGGCGAGGCGGAGGGAAGACACAAGCGTGCAGTATGTTCCAATCTAGTGTCAGGGCATCCACTGCCCAAGCCCGTGGATCGGGGAACGGGCTGACGAACAGGGTAAGTCTGGCATTGAACCGAGTAGCAAACAGATCAACCATTGGTCGTCCCCATAGTGCGAACAGGGCTGAGCAAATGATGGGATACAAAGACCACTCTCCGGTCGGAGGGTTCCGCCGGGACAGGGAATCTGCAATCACGTTCTGGGAACCCGGAATGTGAAGAGGGAGGAGTTCCACCTTGAGACGGATGCATAGCTGGAAGATGTCTGATGTTATCTGGTGAAGAGATAGGGATCGCGTTCTCCCTCCCTTTTTCAGGTATGCAACAGCAGTGGTATTGTCATGTGTACCTGGACGATGCGACCAGAGACATGGTCCTGGAAATGCTGAAGACTGAGGAGTACCGCCCGAAGCTCCAGATGATTGATGTGTTCGTGGGGCGGAGACGGCCACGGGTTTGACACAGATTGCCGACATGCGCTCCCCAACCCGTGAGGGAAGCGTCCGTAAATAGATGCAAGTGAGGAACCGGCTCGTGGAGAGGAACAGAGGTAGTGAGGTTTAGGATATCTGTCCACCACTGAATGGTTTGAAGCGGGAAGGACGGGTGGAGTGGTTGCGGCGGCAGTAAAGGTGCCAGACGGGGATCGCCCCAGTGATGCAACAGATAGTGGTGCAGAGGGAGAGGCATCCAGCGACCGTAAGGGACCAGGTCTGCAAATGAATCGATCATCCTGATTACTGAAGCAAGGTCGCTGAAGGTGTGGCGCAACAGAGAAAGGCTCGTACGGATGCCAGGTGTTTGGAGATGCATTCCGGAAAAGGCATGACCGAAGCATGGGTTAGGTCGAAAAGGACGCCGAGGAACACGAAGGATCGTGCCGGGTGTAAACGGCACTTGGGTAGGTTTATTCCTAGGCTTAGAGAATGAAAAAGAGACACGGCGGACCGTAGGTTTCGTAAAACAACTGCCGGACCGGGATGAGGCAGGAGGCAGTCGTCCAGAAAGGCATGAATCTGTACACCTTGTTGATAAAGGTGGGCCAGGACTGGATGTAGTATCATAGTGAAGACACGAGGAACCGCGTTGAGCGCGAAAGGCAGACTGCAAAACTCGTAGATTCTTCCGTCGTGAATAAATCGAAAGAGGGGGCGGACAGAGGCACGAATCGGAATGTGTAGGTATGCGTCTGCTAGGTCGAGCGAAATCGTCCAATCCCCCGGACGAAGGATTCCCGGATTGAGGAGACCGGTTCCACCTCATTTGGAAATGAGAATTGGCGATGAACTTTTTGAGGGGTTTCAGGTTGAAAATGAGCCGAGTACCGCCCGATTTTTTTTGGGCAAAGAAAAATGATGCTGTAAAAACCGGGGGAATACGGCAGACGCAGAATGCGGATCGCTTGCTTGAGGAGGAGAGCACTTATCTCCTGCCGAAGTGCGGATGGGGCAGATTTGTTCCAATCCCACGGCGGAAAGCGAAGAGGTGGGGGGGGGGGGGGGCAAAAACGTCGGCTTGAAGCCCTGGGTAACGATGGAAAGGATCACAGGACCGTGAGCAATCACTTGCCAGGCCGGCAGGAAGAAACGTAGTCGTCCTCTTACAACCTGTGGGGGATGAGGAATGTCAGTAAGAGTCCCTATGTCGAGATCTGGATCGGGAAGAGGCACATTGTCGTATGTCAGGAGTTGCGGCTCTTCCCAAGGACCGACCGCGTCCTCGGCCTTGGGAACGGGCAGGAAAGGGCGACGAAGATCGTGGCGGATTGGGCGGACCAGGTTCCGTCTTCGGAGTAGGCCAGTTGTCGCTAGGCGGATCGGAACGTGCGGTAGTAGAGGAACGTTGCCGCTTAAACGACCGATTCTTGACAGGTCGAGGCTTCTTAGAGACATCAAGATGAAGGGCAACCTTGGGAATAAGCCCCCGAAAGAGTGATTCCGTCTCGTGGATCGGTTGGTTCCGAAGAAGATGGCGGGTGGAATCGTGAAGATTCGAAGTTGTGTTGAGTGCGATCTCGCGAAGGAGAAGCGTTGAGTTAAACAGAGCCCTGGTGAACCAGTTCTTAGCATGGTATGTTGCGAAACAGCTCTTGCGGAACACTTGATGAATAAGGAACGCCAACTGCTGGTATCTAGAAGAGGCGAATCGGCATGAAGGCGTTCACATAATACATTACCGTGGTGCTGAGGACATCGGCCTGTGATGCCGCCCAGAGTCCCAGACGGAGGATGCGATCGTTGTCGCGCAATACGTAGACGGGAACCGCAGCTGTTCTTGGCAGGAACAATGCGGAACCGAAGTCCAGCTCGGTGTCTGCGGTAAGGAACTCGGATTGTGGATATGTGTCGAAGTTGCGCGGGTTCGCCATTCCTCCACCAATACGACGAAAGAAATAGTTTTCCCGCCCAAGACGTGGTGGAGGCGGATCCTTGTCCAGCTCTAGAGGGGAACCGTTACCTAAGAGAATGCCACCGTTCCGTAAGAGCGTCGTGAGCAGGGTGGTAGATTGTCCGAGTAACGGTTCTGGATAGGGAAGCTGATCACGTAAACCGAAGCCAAAGCCAGTTGCCAGACCTCGATTCTTATTGGCTGGTTCTGCGGACGAGGATGGGTTATAAAGAAAACAGTCCGGGACAAGTTTTTCGACTGTCTTGAGAAGATCAGGAAGTGGAATGTCGGTCGGATCAGGATCACCAGGAAAGGACGGATAGGGATGTCCGGAGAGTGAAGGGTCAGGCATATAATATGGATCCTCGTCTTCGACGTGCGGAACCAGAACGGCAGGCAACGGGTGTGACGGGCCGGGGATGACGTCCGCAGAACGCGGTTTCTTGGCGGTAGAGGCCACCCAAGCCGAGGTGTAGTCGGAAACAGGAACCTTACGCTTAAAGGTCCGAAGGGATGAGTCCATTAAAGCATTAACCTGGGAACCGGTCAGAGGACCGTGGGAACCAGGAACGGCAGAGTGAACACTGCGACGAGAGGAACAGGAAGAGAGATCCAGAGGCGTAGGCGTCGGTTTAGCAGGAGCGGACGCCAGTTTAGCCTTTACCTTGCGAGCCTTGAGTTGAAGTTTCAAACGAGCGTACCGTTCCTTAGCCTTGGAAAGTTCTTTCTGAATGGAACGTACGTCCGGGTAGCGGATCACTTGTCCGCAAGGAATCGGGAAAGCTTCGACCGTCTCATCAAAGGGAACGGAGGCTTCAGAGAGGAAAGGATTGGAATCACGTTCCGCCGAAAGTTCAAGCACTTCAATGATAGCGGATGGCGGTTCCGCCGAGGGAGGCGAAGGGGGACGGGGAACCGGAACGACGGTACCGTCACTAGGCGTTCCCTTTGCACGAGGCATGGCCGGATCAAGACGAACAGCACGGGTGGTAGAGAAGAAAAGGCGGCCACCTCAGCTCCGCTCGAGTTTTTATAAGAAGCGAGGCTGCGCAGTAAAGCTGCACAGTGGTTAGCGACTAGGATGGGCAGCCTCAACTTTAATTCTCTATATTGAACAGCATTTCAGAAGGAGAATGCAATTAAAAAGGTAATGGAAATTTTCAAGGCAACTAGAAACCGGAGACAAGGGTATTTTTCTTTATTTTCAAGGCAACTAGAAACCGGAGACAAGGGTATTTTTTTTGCAAAGTTATACAGTAATAAGTCTGAAAAATATTACATACAACTCGGCAAAACATGAACTAAAGTGGAATGCATTTACAGGTAAAGCATATTTGTTTGATACAACTAAAAACTACCGTAGTGGACATCACAAATAGGTCGGATACAACCATCAACCTTTTTGGAAGACTGGGATCCAGGTAAATTTAGTGCAACACATGATTAACAAAACGGAATTAATTTTCATGTTGGTTAAAAGGACATAAATCCTTCCGGTATATCGTGCGACCCGATGAGATTGCAGTTAGCAACATTTACACAGGTTGGAGTTAATGTAGCCAAATCACCTCGCACGCAAGAAAAAACAAGAAAATGAATGTGTTGGCAACATTTACATACGTTTGAACTAATATCGCAAAACTGAGTCATGCAGGAAAGCCACAGGGATTTATGTTCCATTAAAACGAGAACTGTGCAGTTTGGAGAGAAAATAAATAAACGTATTTATTTTGAGTAATTATTTTAAACAGAAGCAACTCTGGCACCACGCTTATATCACGCTTATTTTCACAATCACACGAAATAAAATTTCACACTCGGTACAATATAGATTGGGAAGGAACAAATTCGAGAAGTGATATACATCTGAGAAGTCTTGAATCCCTGGCTATTCAACATCACAACCGAGAGAAGGCTGTGCTGATGAATATCCAGGGACCCACAAACCCTGGAATTCAGTTAGTGATGCGTGGAGAACTAAATCGCCTGCGCGTGAGAAATGGGCGACAAACCAAACGAATAACGGCAACCGCGCTCCAGATTCGTAACATACCCAACAAATACCGAAGGCCGCGCCCAATATTCGAAGCAGACGAACGGTCGTTACGAAGTAGTGAACTGTGTTGTTATGGAGCCTGAAGATAATAGTCGCCTGAGCCATTACACCTCAAAATCGCAGTTTCTCACCTGGTTGAAGTAAGGGAATGAAACCTGTATCATTTTTATCCTTAATGAGCTGGCTCTCATATCCCAGTTTTAACTTTACTGTAACTGGATGGAAGTATTCGATATGACTTGTAGAAGAGCTGTAAACAATAATTCTACAGCGGGTGCATTCGGGCGCACCTGTTCTGAAAGGGTTAAAACCGACTGCTAAATAGCAATCAAACATGCATTAAATGAAATTTCCTGGTGCTACATGAGACATCAAGTTCACTGGTAAATTTAATTGAAGGTAAAACCCACGAGTTTAAACAAACAACCACCCTGCCCAGCCACAAAGGGTGGGGGGGGGGGGAGGCATGGAAAAGTGGCAACTCCAACACGCATTGAAGGTAAGCATTGATCTTTCTCACTCCCTATTGCTAGTTACTGTAACGCATATCTACTGTAAATATTCTGATTACCTGTGCTACCCATAAGGATTCTGTCATCAGAAACTTATGGGGTCCTCACTATTTACGATTTTGAGTAACGAAAACTACCTCTACGACAGGGGATTTTGGTAAATGATTACAAATAGTTTTTGAAACATACGTAGTCCCGATAATTCTTATGTTAGCTGCCTTCTCGTTTTCCTGGACCGAGTAAAAGCAAGCGCTGACAACCAGTTTATCAACTGAGAGACAATAAATAATGTTGAAGTGCATTTGCACAGTGTTTTGGACAGCATTACGCAGATATAGAACATTTTGCCGGCCTCCAGCCAGGCCGGCTAAAAATGGTTTCTTTTGCTGTTAAAAGTGCTATACCTGTCAATTTTTGGCATTATTGCCTCAATGATGCTGTTGGATACTTGAGACTTGAGTAGCCACCTCAGTGACGCAACCGTGCATGCGCGGTCCTCCCTATACAGGGTGGTCCAAAAGTCGGGCCTACCTGAATATATCCTAAATGGTGTCAAATATCCTGAAAACAAGTTTATAGTAATAATGAGTAAACAGCGGGGATTCAGATGAGTGTAAAGACGATGACCTTGAAGACCTCCATCAAGGTCATCGCGTTGCTAACTTCTAAAGGTTCCCAAGGGTGTGAACTGGGTCCCCAGAGGCTCGTTGATCGGATTTAGGGACAATAGTCTACCGAGTGGCCTAATTGACGATTGCGAGAAGCCGTCAGAGCGGGGAGAGAAACCCATTATATGGAGCAAGCCAGGTGGGATCTCTTTTAGAAATTTCCTCCAGCCATCTTGGTTTATTAGAAATATCACAAAACCATCAATTTGAAAAGGGAAAATTCTCACCATTATTAGGAAGAAACTTGTAGAGAATTTTGGCCTTAAGATCCTTCAGCTTTGGAGTTGATCCGGGCAGCTTTAATCGTCGGGTATACTTCACGACCAATCAGGCCTGAACTCAATTTTTGTCAACACAGGTGGCGTCATTTGTTCAATTCTTTGGGCGACTGGAATCTTGCGTGCGTCAGGCATTAACAAATCAAACTGTGCTGCCTTTTTTTTTTTTTTAGATGTGTTAATTATTTCATCAAGTTATGGTTAGCGGTTTAGAGGCGAGAAAGTTCTCCGCTTAACCCACAAATGCTTTGAAAAACAGAGAGAATTGTCCGGTGGTCTTGTTTTGCAACTTTCCATTAAAAGTTATACTGATCATCAGTGATGTTTCCAGCTGATTCTGTATTTGAGTGGAATTTTTATGATGTTGTGCTTCTATAAAGCAAACGTATTTTCAACAAAATGAATTGAAGCAGGTAATTTCCCCAGACATAACCAACATTGAAGTTGAGGTTGGATAATTTATCTAATGGACAGGTATGGAATGAGCAGTCGAAAACAGTCAGATTGAAAACTTTGGAGGGCCCATTCCTAAGTAAAACTAGTAGAATGATGAAGTCAGGTGAAATGATTTAAGGCTGTGCAACAAACGAAAAACTATAGCCCTTGGCGCGGGAGCGGCAGTTTATGCAGGGGAGAGTTCTGGTTTTGAAGTTGGAGACAAAACGCATTTCGGGCTTGGACGGGGTGAAGCGGGAAGCGTTATCCCACTGCCAAAATTGACGGGCGATGTACTGATCTGCAGGCATGGCCTGGTTGGCCCGTAGCCACTCTTGAGAGATGGCCACCTGTTGACGGCGGACATTTTCAGCGAGATTACAGGGTTCGAGAATCGATGCGGTAGAGATAGGGCGAGGCTCATAGTTTACCGTATGGTTGCCAACACGGACCTGAAGGAGGGGAGCATAATTGTCGGGGAGCATAATTGCTCGAAGCTTGTTCCTTTCGAGCAAGTTGGCGATGTTTGTGCGTTGGGATGTGATGATCTTATCAGCACTTGAGACTTTGGTTTTAATGGTGGAAAATTCAGCGGCGATTGGTTGGCAGTTTTTCAATAACCTAGCACGTTCCTTCTTGTTCAGGTCCAGCTTGTGTTGGATGGCTCCCTGGAGAAACGAAATGTCACCGAAGTTGGTAAGTTTAGACCGAGTCGAGGCCTTGTGAAAGGACAGGCGGAATTCCAGAGTTAGCACAGGGAGGCTGGACGATAGGGGGGTTAGCGACTGATGGCAGGGACAGAATTGGAGATTTCCCGGTGATTTCGGTAACGACGTTGGAGGTGAGGTCGGTCGGGACAACAGCTTGGCTTGGAACGAGAGAGGACGAAGGAGTAGCCGGAGATTTGGAAAAAGAGCGAATGCGTTCACGTTGCTCCTTGCGCTGAAAAGACCGTTTGGCAGCATCTTCTTGACGATTCGGGCCCAGTCATGTGGTAGGATAGTTTTGCAGATAGTACAAGGGTCAGTATAGTAGTTACACGTCCTGTGATTCTGGCAGGAGGGGTGGGGGTCATATTTTTTTTATCTTTGAGAGGATGGGAGCACAGTTGTAGGAGTCCGGATTGCGGAGTGGAGCACTGTGAGTCTTGCCACCGCGTGTGCGCGCCATGACAGACACGATGAGAAGATGTCAACGCGGGAAACTCGCAGGGATGAGAAGTTTTGGCGGGAAATGAGAGGGAGCATCCAATTGTGACAAGAGAGGGGGGGGGGAAACAGGAAGCAAGAGAGGCAAGGCGACAGCAGGCGTGGGCCTGAACAGGGCATGCTGTGAGGGTGGCAAGACGGGTAGACGAGAGTGATGTCGTGGATGAACGGGAACAATGAAAAGTGCGGAAACGTCAAGTCGGACAGGACGAAGAAGAACCGAATGACAATTGAGTCTTCTGGGGATCGAACTACAGGAGCAGATGACCGTGATGGCATGGCAGGGCATGGGCAGAGGCCAGGCCAGCGACGGGAGGTGTTGGAGCAGAAACTGTTGGAAGGTCAGTAACGGCGAGTGGTTGTATGCCAACGGGTGAACTGTTAACGGGTTCGAGCAGAGATTCTTCGAGTAACATGTGAGCGCCGGGCGAACGGGCTGTGAGTGGCGGTTGTTGAGCCGGGCGACGACGCGAGATGCTGGTGTAACCTACAGGCTCGGGCAGATATATTCCAAGACGAAGAGTAGTGACAGATACGGTGAACGCTTCACTTGCTCGGTTGCCGACGGGACGAACGGAATGATGAGAATCTTCGTTCAGCCAGACGTCGAAATTGCGTAATGGGCTGGGAGGCCAAAAGGAAGAAGTCTCCCGGAAAAGTGCTGCACGGGCGGCGGCCATCATGAGGCGGATGGTGCAGTAAAAGGTGGCCACGATGTACGAGAGAAGCCTCTAGCTATGGCGGTCATCTTTTGTGGAAGTTTACCGCCCTGAAGGGACGAACTGTAAGAAAAAAACGAACGCACCTTATCCCTGTAGGGGTGAGCGGCGAGCGGGTAAGGAGCGAGAGTGAACGGAGCCGTCTTGGTGCATCGGCCGATGGACAACGGTCTTCTCGCGGCGATGTTGACGCAGCGGTGACATGAACAGCCGGCGGCGACGGCAGGGGTCGAGCCAACAGACGGCGAACGGAGGTATCATTGCCGGCTGAAAAGTTGGTAAAGTGGCGGTGATCAAGCAAGCGAACGGCGGCTGCGAGCAGCAGTCACAACGGGCTAGATGCAGCGACGGGTGGATGATGAGAATCGGTCTCCAAGCAGCCGGGAACAACGGTGTCAAGGACTCGGAAGCACGACGAACGATAGTGTCTTTGTGAAATTGGTGAACATCGGATAATGAATGCTTCGTTGCATAATGAGTGGGACGCAGAAACGATGAAAATCTTCGCCCAAACCCGGTTGGCGGGGGAGGTCGCAGCGATGGTGGACTCTGCGAACGGGAACGGAGAACGGTCAGGGCCGCGGCGTTTAGGCAGCGGCTGCTGGGGCTGTGTGAGCTTAAGACCGATGAGTGATGCGATGGTCTTCAAGACAGACGAGCAGCGAACGGGAATGATGGGCAACATGACATGCCTGCGGGGTCGGCGGACGGCGGTGGGAAGCTGCCTGGTGCGATGAGCTGCAAGGGCCACTGAGCGCGACAGGAATGGCGGGCAGTGTGGTGAGCTGCAAAGGCCGGCGAACGAGAACGACGAACGGCCAAGGTAGCGACGTGACACAGCGACTGCAGGAGCTTGTGCCGAATGGTGACGGGAACAGCAGGCAGGGTGATGATCATTAAAGGCCGGCGAACGGGAACGACGAACGATGAGCGGTTAGGGCATGGTGCGATGAGCTGCAAGGGCTGCTGAATCACACAGGAGCGGCGGACGGCGTGGTGAGATTTAAGACCGGTGAACGAGAACGGCGAACGGAAATGACGGACGTTACAACATGCTTCGTAAGGCCGACGGAGGAGTCGCAAGGGCGGTCACGCAGCGACGGGAGCGTGGGCAGTGTGATGAGCTGATGAGTGATGATAGATCAGGAGCAAAGTTGACGTAGCGGCTGCTGGGGCTTGCACTGAGCTTCTAGACCGGCGAACGGGAATGGCGGACGACGTGACACGCCTTGCAAGGTTGATAGACGGTGAGCGGGAAGATGCGCCGTGCGATGAGCTGCAAAGACCGCTGAACGGTGACGGGAGCGGCGGGCGGTGCGATGAGCTTCAGAGACCGGCGAACGGGAACGACGAACGAGAACGACGAACGGGAAGACGCACGGTGCGATGGGGAATGAAGGTGGCGCGGGAGCGGGCGGTGCGATGACAGCAAGACCGGCCGAACGGGAACGGCGTAACGATTATGAAAACCAAGATGGCGGGTAACAGAGCGAAGCAGCCGTGACGGATGCGTGGAGGAAAAGAGATGGCGGGTGGCTTGCCCATGCGCCATTTATAGGAGGCCTGCGCACGCTACGCATGCGCAGTGGGTGTGCGAACTGGGCGTACCTACGTTTTCGATTCCTCCAGGGTAACATGCACTCAGGAACTGAATGCAAATAAATTTACAGGTAGTGTATTTTTCTTCCCGGCAATTAGAAAGGGTATTTTTCACATAACTCTGGCGTTTCTACATGGATTTCCATTCCTTTTCTTGGGTTGGCAGTTTTTAATGATTACCTACAACTTTCAAATTTGCACTGATGGTCTACGGTGCTTCCTTTAGAAGTTAGCAACGCGATGACCTTGATGGAGGTCTTCAAGGTCATCATCTTTACACTCATCTGAATCCCCGCTGTTTACTCATTATTACTATAAACTTGTTTTCAGGATATTTGACACCATTTAGGATATATTCAGGTAGGCCCGACTTTTGGACCACCCTGTATAAGAGCGGTGGCTACGCGGGCTGGCCATCTCTTTGTCTCTCAAGATAAACAAAAGGTGACTCGAGTGGGGAGGCAGGGAGGGGCCTAAGTATAGCACTTTTAACAGCAAAAGAAACCATTTTTAGCCGGCCTGGCTGGGGGCCGGCAAAATGTTCTTTCTTTATGCAGTAAAGTGCTATACCTGTCAATTTTTTGCATTGACAGGCCGACCTCGTCAAAATAGGCGGCGGGCACCTTTTGAGCGAGTTCCCTGAGGTTCTGAGATGGTTTGTCACCTAGTGAAGGTCTCTGAGAGGGTGAGAGGAACACCCCTCAGAGATGGAACCTTCTTGCATGATTTCCCACACTTCGTGAATTTGTTTAAGTTAAAGGGGAGAAGAGAAGAAGGAGGTGATATTTACCTTGAGTGCTTCAGTTTACAGGGACAGTGATCAGGTGGGATGATTTCCATGTTGAATTGTGCAGCCATGTTATGAAGGTGGGTTGCAGGTCTTGACATGGTTAGAGAAGGGGTCTGGAAGTTTGTGTGTAGAGAGACCTCGGTATGTTCACTTTAAAAAAAAATAAATATCCTTGTTCACTTGACTAGCCGGCCAGTGGATTCGTTGCTTTAATGTCTTCACTCGGGAACGGAGAGGAGACTTTAAGAGAACTAGAGATGAAAAGCAGGATAGTAAATCTCTTCCTTTGTTTATATCATCTTCGAAATTTTGAAGTGGGGTGGTTGGTCGGCTACAGGACCCATTCCTAGTTGGGGGGAGGGGGTCGTAGGCCCATGCAGTATTGTCTAGCTTTAGACCTGCATGGGATACATGGAATGTCCGACGGAGTTTTTTGGAAAGGCCAACCATGTGGTGGTGAAGAGGACTGAAGGAGGAGGAATTGTCATACTGCTAAAGGGAATATGTTTGCAGGTTGTGAGCAACGGATGTCGATTTGATGGTGTTCCAAGCCTCCGAAATGTGGGATTGTTGGAGGTGGAGGATGGAGTCGGGAACCTGTTGAGGATGGTGAGCAGTGAGATCGGAGTCAAAAATTTCCACTGGGCGTGTTGGAAAGGATACAGGTTTTAGACGTGGATCAGAATGTGAGTCAAGAAGAGCGGGATGTTGAAAGCGGCCCGGACGGGGGTATGAGTGACGCATTTTTTGTGTGTTGTCGATCGGATGCAAGATCCACGGATGGAAGATCCACGGATAGAGTCAAAATGACCTTTTCATGGTCCACTTCGATAATGTCGTCATTGTCAAGTCCGTAGAGAGGAGGAGAGCCTCGGCGAGTTGGAGCAGGCACAACAACTTGAGGGGTCGGGGAGTCGGATTCCCTGGATGGAGTTGTCAGGTCCAAATGAAGGGGGGTTGTTTCGTCTTCCGAGTTTCCCGGCGAGGGGAGAAAGGAGTGGCTGGAACTTCCAAGGCTTGGACGATGGGAATTTCCACGTCGGGAACGGTTTCGATAATGGGAGATGACGGTGGCTCCTCGATGATTGTGGGTTCCGGGTGGATGATTGGTGTTTGCGGTTGATGATCGGAAATGATGGAAATCGTACTTGCCGGTGTGTCGGCAAACTCGGAGGACTTCAGCCATGATTGTTGAGAAAGAGGCGTGTTCGTGGCAGAACATGATTGTATTTTACGCCCGGTGTGGGAGGAACTGTGATCGTGGTTGGGGAAGGAAATGTGGAGCGATTCTTCACGTAGCCAATGCATGGTGAGCTTTTTAGCTTGACGCTTGCAAGTAGCAGAAAGGAGTTGTCTTGATACAATTTCCCTCCATGTTTTGTGAGTAATCATCAAGCAAATGGGGCATGGTTGTTGTAATAGTCGCACTTCTGTGATACTGGCACACCGTTTTGTGTGGGTCCAGACGTAGAGGGTTCAGGAGGCCGGCACAATGGCACCTCCCCGAATCATCGATTATGGGAACACGGCCAAAATAAATGTCTACTTCATCTTCTAATGTCTTAGGCCTTTTGGTTTTGACCATGGTGAGACGCAGTAGGCAAAACGGTGGTGTAAAGGAACACGGTAACGTGAGGCGCTAAACAGTGATGGAACACTACCACAACAGGTTACGTGAAGGATAGGCGGGAAGAGCACGGAACTGAAAGGCGGAAGGTGCGTCCTAAGGGAGCGTCAGCGCGCCTGGTGGCCAGATCGGCCAACGTAAATGGGGGCGTGAAGGGCCCATGCCTGAAAGGTGTTTCAGGGTCACCCGGTGAAGGCGATCAGAAGATGATGTTGGAGAATGTGTTGGGGAAGATAGTAAATTTACCCCAAAACAAAAGGGAGTAGAGACGAGAAGGGTTTTGAATCGAGTAAATGGACCGGAAAGGGGGTGACACAAGGTGATTGTGAGGCAATGGATGCCGAGCCATCCCCAGAGAGACTAAAGGCTCTGGTAGGGGCCCGGGAGATCGATAGGACGGGTGCCGACTGTGTGTGGTCGACGGGTGGGTCCGGAGGCGAAGGAGGATTGCCGGGCCCAGTCCCTGATGGCCGAAGGGAAGCAGTCGAGGGCCGACCGAAGGGCGGCAACGGAATGGTAAAATGTATGGTGTTAAAACGTAAGGAGTTGGAAACTCGGGGCAGTACGGGGAAGGTTATGTTGACCTAAATCCATAACAGCAGGAGCTGAGTGTTGACAAGTAGTGGAACATCGTGTGAAGGGCGAGTGGACATAATACAGGATGTAGCCAAGATGGCACGGGGAAAGGAGAAGGGAGCAGCCGACGAAGGGAAAGGCCTAACTCCGGTGGGCCGTAGGCTGGATGGATGGATTCGGCGGGACGAACCCAGAAGTGCACGGGAGGGGAGCCACGTTGAGTTAGGTGAATTACGTTGTTTTCATGGTGTGGCGATGGGGAGAAGTCATTCGTAAGGGTGGTCGAAAGGTAAGGAGGCCAAGTCGGAAGGTGGCACAACCCGGAAAGCAAGGAAAGAGAGCCACATTGTGTGTAGTGCCAGCGAAGGCAGAAGGAACGGCCGAAAGGTGGCAGCCCAGTCGGAAGGGGGGGACGGTCCCGGATCTTCGGGAAGGAAGCCATGCTGACTACAAAGTCTTGAGAGAGTGGAGGAACTGAAAGGCAAGGAAGCCAGTCCGGAAGATGGAACGGTCCCGTGAAACCACGGGGAGGGAGTCACGTTGTTAACAGATCCAACGGAGGGTTGGCAGTCTTGTCAAAGAGCGACCGAATGGCGCAAGCCATTTTGGAAGGTGAATCATTCTCA
>JAHWFP010154924.1:9645-34887 GCA_023313725.1 Lithobius niger | reverse complement strand
AGCTCAATCCCACATCGTTTGAGTAAATGATTGCAGTTTTATAATCCATGACAATAAGATAAAAAATTCTTCCTGACGAAACATTGCTCTCAAGCGCTTTTGAACTCTTATTATTGACTGCTTTTGTTTAGACCCGGCCGACGTAAAACCACCGCCATGTTGGAATGAATTTCAGATGATTTCTAGCTTCTAGCTGCGAGAATTCAAAGGCGAGTCGTTGCGTAAACACGCCCTAGTAGAAATACTCCGCAGAACTGAAATGAGGCCCTAGAGGTGATCGAAAATGTCACAACGTTACTCCCTTCCTCAACATCACGCCAGGTCAAACTGTCCGCCACATCATTCCCGAAGTGCCCCGAAGTGCCCAGGCACCCAGTGCACAGTCACACTGCCCCATACTGGAGAGCACTCACCAGTTTCAGTGCAATCGCGACAACCAACGGGTGACTCACATCGTCAAAGCTGCCTGGAGAAACCGAACCTCAGCCGCTGAATCGGAAAGGATCCAGAACTGCGGCAGCTGAAGGTCCAGCTCCACATCCAGAGCAATCGAGATTGCCAAGTTCACCAATGAAGGCCAAGGGAAGATGCGGGAGAAAGTAGTTGTAGTCCGACGGAGTCCGGACACATTCGCTCCCCCTCCCAAACCTCCCGGTGGAAGACGCATCGCAGCTCGAGCCCAGCAGGAAGGGGAGGTGAAAATCCGCACAAGAATATCCGCACAAGAATATACGTTCTGTACTGAATTATTATGGTAGATCTCTTATACCGATATCGCATTGGTAAATTCAAGCGGCCAGGCCGGACAGGGGCGGGCCGGCCAGTGCCGATCGGGGCCACTGTTGGTCCGGCCAGCCCGCTTTCGCATTGGTTAATTCCACGGCTCGCTGATCACGATTTACAGCACCGCCATGTGTCGGTTTGTGGTATTTGACACGTTCCACTTTCTGCCACTACACAGCAGCACCATTCATAAACCGTTCTGATTTAAGCGGCGCTGGCCGGCTCCGTCTCTAATTTTATTTCGTGTTGGTAAATAAAGCGGTCTTGACCGTGCAAGGCGCGGCCACGCTCCCGTCTCTCGAAATATTTACCAATGCGAAATCGGTATTAGCCACTGTCCTATTCGACGCCAATGACTTGAGAATTCCATGAAGGGCTATAATACTTTCTCCACCGATTTCGCATTGGAAATTCAAGTGGCCCTGGCCGTGCCAAGGAGGGCTGGGCACCGTTTTATTACCCAATACGAAATCGGGCCGGTATTTCGAGGGCCGGCCCAGCTCACACCAATAGTGTGAGCCTGGCCGCCCCAGGCACGGCCAAGATCGCTTTATTGACCAACGCGAAATCAAATTAGAGACGCAGCCAGCCAGCGCCGCTTAAATCAGAATGGTTTATGAATGGTGCTGCAGTGTAGCGGCGGGAAGTGGAACGTGTCAAGTACCACAAACCGACACGTGGCGGTGCTGTAAATCGTGATCTGCGAGCCGTGGAATTAACCAACGCGAAAGCGGGCCGGCCGGACCAGCAATGGCCCCGATTGGCACTGGCTGGCCCGCTTCAGTCCGGCCTGGCAGCTTGAATTTACCAATGCGAAATCGGTATAACATCGCATCCATAGACCACTTTAATTGTGGTTCTAACCCAAGGTACCGCGCACTAGCTGCAGCATTAACAAGCGTGCTCCCAACACGAATGGGGCCGGTGACCCTGGCCTACGCGAACAGATCAACAGCTCGGTCTTCGGAACAGAGAGCAATAAACCCCTTCCGCAAGGAGCCTTATACATTTTGTAGGCATTCCAAATTACAATATTGCTTTCGTCTTTCTTTTCATTCTTTAACAGCTTCACCATGATCAACTGTTTTCTGACTTTAGTCATGCATGTCTTTCTGTCTGTCAACTACAGAAATTTCTCACGATTTCTCCCTCAATATTTAAATCAGCCAGGATAATTAACACGTCCAAATAAAGCAAACGCCATCAAAGCCAAGTCAGACAGTCGAGCCGCCAGACCAAGAATGAATTTCCATCAATAAATCCACAACGCCACCTCACACCGATGGCGCGTCTATTCATTTAGCTTTGGAGAAGATCCCAATCCAGCTAATCCCCCTCCCCATTCTTTAGTTCTACGAATTCCGGGAAGGAGTTGGGGTTAGGACAAGCAACTATACCCGGTATGACCTAGTCCGTCGCCACCACACCGGTCCAAATTCATAACCGACTCAATTCAATTTCTACCGGCTTAAGAACACAGCAGCTTCGAAACAAATTCCGCCATTGTTTTACTTGTGTCTTACGAGTCCTTTCTCACCCACACCTAAATCTAGTCTCTACAACATCCGACACTCTCCCCCCCCCCCTCCTTCCCCGCCACGTCCCCGTCCTCTCCGTTATTTAATATTCTCCCGCGAAGCACAAGCTTAGCGTTCGTGTTCAAAATCCCGCCGAATTTTCCTCAGGCGTTAAAAAGTTCCTTGGTCTGTTGGCTGTGGGAAAATGTAACAGGAAAAAAAAAAGTAAAAGAAAGTGGCCCCACGAATTCAATTTGCGTTTTAGACGCTCGAATCCAATTTTTGGCTCTCAACTCCACCTCATTTCGTCTTCGGGGAGGGGGAAGGTGGGGGGAGGGGGTTGAGGGACGGAAGAAACGTCAATAAAATTAAACCGTTTCACTTCGTTCCAATTTGGCATACGGCGATAAATGATTGGGGTAACATTAAAAAGAGCTAAATAAAAAAAAAGCTGATACCGCAAAGGATGGGGGGGGGGAGGGGGGGGAGGGGGGGGGGGGGGGGAGGAATGATCAACATTCGTTTGCGGATAAGGGCGCGTTTACGCAACGACTCGCCTTTGCGTTCTGGCAGTTAGAAGCTAGATATCATCTGAAATTCATTCGAACATGGCGGCGGCTGTTATAACAAATGGCCTGGAGCCGGGAAACGAAACCCACAGTTTCTCTCCCAGACGGTCTTGTGACAAGAGCTGGAACATAAAGCGATACTTACAGCAATTATGTCCTATTTAGATATAATATTAAAGACCTTCGCGTCTGGCTGGATAGAGATTTGATATGGGCAAACCATTGTAGCCGTATAGTTAAGGTCGCTAAGCAGCGTGTTGCGATTGTCCGACGATGCTTCCTGTCCGACGATCGTAGAACCCCGTTTTGGACGTGTTGTGTTTTTGGCACACTGGTGTTGGAATATGCATCCCCGGTCTGGTCCCCACACCTCGTGGGGGACATTGACAATGCCGAATCCGTGGAACGTGCATTCACAAAAGCGACTGCAGGGGCTCTCAAACTCAAATTACTCCGAACGACTGCGTGCCCTAGGGACTGATTCGCTGGAGCTACGACGACTAAAATATGACCTTTTACACGTGCACTCCCTCCTACATCTCCAATGCGACATAAATTACGGTCGCTCTTTGAAATACAAATTGACAGTGTAACTAGGGGACACCATCTCAAATTGATATAACCTGAGGCCTCGTTGAACTGTAGAAAGTTCTTTTTCTCATCTAGAGTGGTGAATGTGTGGAATAGTTTATCGTCGTACGTGGTTTTGGCACCAAATGCCGGTACATTCAGACGTGGGCTAGTATCGCAGAGAGACTATTTGACTAAACCATGTGCAATGGCTGTTTGCCGTGACGTCACCATGAGTTAGCCAATGACGAACGAGAACAACGGCTGTTTGGCCGTCTGATTGGACTAGCCCAGTCACGTGATATGCACGTCACAGCAAACAGCCATGGCGCGTGATATAGGCATGTTAAGTACTTTTTATTGCCACTAATACAGAGGTGCTGCCGGGAGTACCAGCTTTTTCACATTTTTTCCCACTTTTCATTTTTTTTCACATTTTCACATAACCCGCTCTTCATTTTTCACATTTTTCAAATACATACCTGCTTTTAATTTTTTTTTCATATTTGTCACATATATACCTACTTTTCATTTTTTATGACTATTTTTTTCATTTTCATACATCACACTAGTTTCACAATTCTTTATTAAAAAACTTTCTTTTCCAGTAACCCTTGTAATTTCTCTGTCATTTCACTCAAGAGAGCGAATTCAAGCGACTCCGCCAGCAAAACCAACCATTTTTTTTGTTTTTTCGTGTTCTAACCACAGACATGCCTACGTAATTGCGGGTCCAAAATTAGGGCGGATAATTTTATTGTTTACACTTCTTTTGTGCGTTTTGCCTTTTTGTTTTTACACTAACACTCGTACTTTTCACATTTATTTTCCATTTTTTCACACTGGCAGCATCTCTGCTAATATATTATTTATTTTAGTTATTTTTTTCTCTTTTACTACTTTGTTTTTTAGTCCTTTTACTTTTGGTAGAGTGTCAGTGGTTTATAATCCTTCTCGATCCAGTCACCTGTATGTGTGTGACAAAGTTACAAATGACAAATTACAGCATGGACACTCCCATGTCATGCATTGATTGGCTCCTGATTGGACAAGCGCTACCTGTTTTTCCAGTTCGAAATGCAACTCGTAGTTATCGAAAAATGATCGGTGTTAAAATTGGCTCTTGAGTTATTCTACTGTTAACACCACTGATAATTGAGCACATGTAGTATTGCCGGATAATTTTTTGCCTTACACCCACTATCTTGTATTTGTCGCAAATACCACTCGATTTATTTCCAAACTGATTCCAAGGACCACAGGCAGATCGATCCCTGTGGGACCACACTGTTAACTGGCAACATGGATGAGGTAGCCCTGGCTACGCTCACAACCCAAAACACGGCCACGAATTCTAAGGCTGTATGGCTTGGAACATAATTATTACGTACCGTTGAATCGAAGGCCTTTGCAAAATCAATTTAGATCAAATCAATTGGAATTCCCTAGGCCAAGTACCGAATACCAATCGTGGCGATCAACGGGAGCAGTCGATTCTTGCCCATTACAAAGAACTGGCGCTTCGTTGTTAACAATAGCAGCATAAAAGATCTTTGACAATGATCCTCCGTTTTCACGCTCGCGATCAGAATATTTCAACATATAGTTTTGCCAAGAGCGGCATTATTTGTCAGTGAAATTGTGTTCGAAGCGCAGTTAAGCCTGCCCTGCATGTACAACATTTCGCTTTGCTTCAAAAGTAAACATTGATCCCGACTAGGCTCATTTTTCTTGTTAAAGCAACATACCGCCTGCCTTATAACTTTCCGCCAGCCTTATAACAGCCACGCGCCGATCGCACCCACAATGTTACCATCGCCAAGGTCAACTGAGATAGTAACTGCGTTCCTCGTAACGAAGAACGCAGCTACTGTCGCAGTTGGCATTGCGCCTAATAGACGAACCAGCATGAACGCATTAATTGTGCCGTCACAAACCGATACGATTTTCGTATTTTAAAATCGCACTTTATAATTTTTTAGGTTAGTATCTTAACATTTTTTCTTCGGCGATCTATTGGCATAAATAATTATAATTTTTTACCGCATTAGTCGTTTAGATTTTTATTCTCATGGTAATTATTAGCAAATTAGTACATGCACAAACAGAGATAAAGCGTCATTGGTTATTAGATTTTTGATCATGGTAATTATTAGTAAAATAGTACAGTACATGCACACGCAAAAGATAAAACGTCATGGTTATTGTAAGCACGTAAAGGATCATATACGTGCGTCCCGCAGTAAAATAAAGCTCTCCAATATTCAACAGAAAATCTCCTAGACGCCACATTTTAAAACGGATTTTTAGCTAGGGATTAACTAACGGTAAGTAAATAAAACTTTGGGGGCCTGTAGCTTTTTGACGCGCACCCAGCGTTAGCCATGGCGCCAGAAGGAGAGAGGGTCAATTTTGCTAGTTAAATCCTATCGGAAATCCTAGGTTCTTTTACATGCCACAATCGACATGAGCACGAGACATCACAGGGCCCTTCTCTGCCCGAAAATGCCAGGGGTGGCTGAGACCGGATTCGAACCCGGGACCTCTGGGCCTGGAGACGGTCACGCTAACCATCAGGCCACCTTGCCCCAACTTTGGGGGCCGTACTTGATGTGGAGGATCGAGAAAGAAAGGCGCTGGGAGGAATGTCCTTTTAACTAGCGCCAGTCACAGACCCTCATGCCAGAACCCTAATAAAAGCGATTTGGTGGACCGTGGCTATAGCTGCCCAAATTTGTTGCAAGGCCTTGTAAGGACGTCGTGAGCGCCGGCAGTAGTTTGTAAGCGGGTTGTTTCAGTCCGAGCAGACGCCCTTTTTTAGTCTTCTGTAACAGCCGTACCGGCTGAGAAGACTATTGCAACGACTTTGTCCGTCCGTCCGTCGCTTTTTTCAACTTCGCAACGGTACCAGAAATTGACGACCACTGCTTACAACGTTCGATTCAGTATAAAAGTTAGTTAAATAACGTGGCAAATTAAAACATCGTTGCCTCGTTATAGCTCACAGACTTCTTCGACGTAACTAAATTAAATAATAACATTTTATCGTCGAATTGAAATCCTAAAGATTTGTGTTAACGCAGGCGTAAAAACAAAAACATTTTAGCTTCGTTTAAAAGAGTCTTGTCGCATTGTTGCATGAATGAATAGGCTTACGATCGAACCAAATTCTCCATTAGGCCTATCTGCTACTTACGAAACTAAAACTGCCGTTAAAAAAATTAGGCCTAAAAAATAAAAATTAGAGCTAAAAATCACGTTACCATGGCAACGTCAATAGTTACTACGAGTCGCAGCTGCATCGTTTCTCTTGTCCCTTCCCTACTACCACTGATCCATATTAGGCTACGTTGCGCATTACGTTGCAACACTGTAACTGTGTGCGCGGAGGCATACCGTGTTGCAAAATGAACAGGCTTACTGTATACAATCCAAATCTCCGTTAGTTACTACTTGCGAAATTAAAGTTGTAAATTAGGCCTAAACGCTGACAATTATGCCTAAAACGTAAAATTAGCTTAAAAGCCAACACATTTGTAACGGGCAATACTGATGGTTAGGCCTACTGTATTTAGATTATATAATATAGATAGCTGTTGTAGTGCATGATAAAGGTGTGCGCCTCAACATTGGAAGTGGAGGAATTGTACAGAAGACCAATGCGACTAGATAGTCGCTGTAGCCCCTTGTTTTTTTTTGTAATCTCAGATTGTTAATAGAGAACTTTCTACATTATTCGTATTACCAACGTACCATACAACAGTGATTTTGACTGGCTAAAGTCAGAAACAGACAAGCTAATTTTGAATTTCCTGCCCCAAAGCACCCTTGTCATGAAATTTCAATCAGATCAAAACAAAACTACGAACGTCATCGTGTCCCAAACAGACAAACACACTTACAAACATACAAACAAAATGTAAATTCACTCAACCATTCGGCATCGCTCGCTCGCTCAATTAAGTAAGTCTGGGGAGGAAGTTTAAGAGTGAACGAAAATCCAAATCATTTCTCAGTTACCCTGATGTGCCCACAAGAACAATTTTTTTTTTACCAATGGAGCAAACGCAATAAACGTCACAATGGCTACGGAGGTAGCTAACTGCAAGGGGCACTTGATAATAATAATAATATAATAATAAATGAATTATATGTTGGGAGCTTGGCTTCGGGATTACTTAAAGCTGTTCACAACATGACGACGGGGGCAAAAGGTGGAATCGGGAGTTTTAGAAGGTTGGTAGCTAAAACTGGGATGAAGTTTCTAGACAAATCCTAACGTTCAAAGCGTCTATAGTGTCCGCGGCCTATCTTCAGTTCGCCGCCGAACGAACACAGAAAATCGATTGAACGTTTTTGGTAGCAGAGTGCCTTGTTGATATCCAAGATGGTTACAAAAACAATGGCGGCCATCGACTAAAGTCGCCTCCTCCAGGAAGACGTAGCCGCTCATAAAATACTTGCAGGACTCAAGATACGCCGTGCACACAATATAAACCTAAAGTGTGCGCGGCCTATCTTGAGTTCGCCGCGGAACGAACACAGATAATCGATTGTAGGTTTTTGACAGCAGAGTGCCTTGTTGATATCCAAGATGGTTACAAAAACAATGGCGGCCGTCGATTAAAGCCGCCGCCTCCAGGAAGACGTAGTCGCTCGTAAAATACTTCCAGGACTCAAGATACGCCGTGCACACAATATATACGTAGATGAAATGATGTTACCCAAAAAGTGGTTCTCAAAAGGGAGCAAGAGAAATGAAAGTTCGGCTTGTTAGGGTTTGGCTAAAATCCAACTGAACTCAATTTAAGTGTGAAGGATTATTAATTGAAAACTTCAGGCTTAAAAAGGGACGAGATGCTGCTCACGCAAGCATGGGTTAGGTCTGGCTTGATTTTAAGTTGGGGAAAGAGTTAAGGGAAATTATTCTACATAAAAGGCCTAAAACGCATCCAAAATGGCGATTGATGCGGGAATGGGTTGGTTGTGAGGATCAGGAGCGAAGTGAAGTTTTTAAAGTTAAAATTTCAAGCCAAACATTCCACGTCTATACTTTGTTCCACATATGTTTTCAGAAAACTGACTGTATGAAGCCACGTTTTCTTCCACTACGAGTGCAAAAAATCCGTAATCATCCCATTCGTAAACTCAGACGGTAACGTTGTTGAGTCTACAAGTGTGATATCAACATGTTTTTGCACTCTTAGTGCAAGGAAACGAGTCTTCATCCAGTCAGTTTTCTGAAAACATAATGTGGAACAAAGTATACCCCGTAGAAACATGTATTCTATTATTGAAAACAAAGGATGATAATCAAATACAAAGTCTTCGTCTCAAATATTACAATCATTGTTGAGATCTGAAGATAGAGATCGGGCGTTGGTATCGGTACCTCGATATCGGGAATCGGTAGTCGGGAATCC
Organism: Lithobius niger; assembly: GCA_023313725.1. NCBI lineage: Eukaryota > Metazoa > Arthropoda > Chilopoda > Lithobiomorpha > Lithobiidae > Lithobius > Lithobius niger. The sequence goes on along the minus strand of JAHWFP010154924.1, from coordinate 26,025 downwards.
ATGCAGTCGGGATCCAGGCCTCTGCATCTCTTACCCCTGGCTCTAACAAACTCTAATGAAAGCTTAGGCGACTGCTAACGGGAAATTACACGTATGTGTGTGAATGTCAGCAGTGGGAATTTCGAAAATCCGTATTCTATTAACCTCTGTAGTGGGGGGAGGGGGGCTGTCCTAGTTAACATTATCGAGATTCCTACTGTGGACTTCAACAGAAGAAAGATCTTCGAGATTTCCACTACGGATATCAATAGAATAAGTATTATCGAGATTCCCACTGCGAATACACACATAAACAAATATTACGATTTTAGTTATATAGAGCAGTGACATTTGCCGCCATATTGGCACCAGCATGGGTATTGGAGGGCTTAACTACAAGGTGCACTACATAAAAATGGAGGGAAAAACAACGGAAGAGCGGATTTCTTAGGCTTTTCTCCAACAACAAAAATCGCGCGTTTTAGGTCTAAGAAATCACTCTTAACAGCATCGGCTTCAGTATGACGCCTTTCTGTTTCTCTCTGCAGTGCCTTTTGCAGATAACCCATTAAGGCTCCAGCATAGGGTTATATACAATAATACTACGTCGTGTCACTGCTCTATAGATAGATTCTTCACTGTTCATGCTTGCGGAAATATCAGTGCATCATGTAACTCAAATCTCCCCCCCCCCCCCCCCTGGTAACAATCCCCACTTTCCAATGATCACTTCCATTACCAGCAATGTTCATGCTGTCGGAAATCAAATAAATACGGCTCAAGGCGGTCTCGAAGCTGCCCCTTCGATAGGCATGCTGTCCTGAAACGCTTTCCCGCCGTGGGGCCGTGGGCCGTTGCTGCTGGTCAGTGTGGGCCGTGCCTACCTGACCTTTTGCATAATTATATATTCGGCAGCCTACCAAATTCAAAACTGTGCACGATCTTGACCCTCCCCGACCCATTCCCGAAAATTTATTCTAGCCGCTGCAATCCGGAATATCTCCGATCATCACCGGGAGCCGACCTAACGTCCAGAATTAATCACATCACTACTGACGGATGCTAGGGGCCTGTAACAGTACCCAGGCAGGACTGACCGACATATAACTTCACCTCCAGCGTCCACGTTCCAGTCACTGGTTACATTAACTCTTCAGGCAAAGTTGAGCTTACCGCCTAGTTACACACGCTCCTGATAACGCACCTATCTCCTTTTGTCTGATGATTATTTAAAATTCTCAGAATGATTCAACCATGCGTTTTCTCTGCTAATCAGTCACTGGAGCAGGTCTGCGTCTCAACGTGCAACGACATAAACAGCCTAATCACAATATTTGTGCAATCAATATCGGCAAAATCTACACACTCACGTCGAAACAAGCCCGTTCCAAAGACCGCGTGGCACGTTCATATGCTAAAGGTCATATAATACGTTTCCCAACTGTAAAGCACGTTCGGTATAAAACGGTTTGCCAACACAAAGCGTTAGGTTTCACTATCTGTTAAAAAATACGTGCCCTTGAAATATTAGAATTCTAAGTGCAAATGGTTGTATTCTTGTGAGCGAAGCAATCACAGGAAAGACTATAAAAAAAGCAGGAGTCGTTTTTAAAAGTGCTAGCTTCCATTATACTAAATGTTGCCTTACTGAGGACGGGTTTGTTACATCCAGTCAAACCTTCATAAATGTTGAAAACGCTGTTTTTCCGTGGGGGGGGGGGGGGGTCCATTAAAATGCCGAGAGGGTTGGCCTCTTTAAATTTTAAATGTGGATAATGGGACGGAAAGTTAAGTTGGAATAAGCTTTAAACTTATTTAATGTGGACGATAGCAGTGATTTCCCCAGGCCCACAAATCGTGCATGATCGTCACTTACCGTGGTAATTTCAATGCACAACTCGTGCTGATTTTATATTTTCTTACATTATAGGGCAAAGTCTGTAATACGCTATTTACGAATAGCAGGGCGCACCTTGTGTGAACGCAAATGGTGCACCTTGCAGTTACATAAGCTGCTTGGCGTCCTGTCAACTTCCGTCTACACCGAAACTTGGCCGAACGCCAACAGCCGGGAACGAGGCTACTCTATTGTTCAAACCAGTTAGAGCCTGCTCCAACCTGTTAGCGGTTGCGCAACGTAATACCTCACGCTACTTCTATTGTTCAGCCCCGCGTATAAATACGAGGGCCTTGACCATAGGAAGGCACTTGGTGTGGGGCAGACAACTCGAAAGGTTGTCTCCCTGGACTCGGCTCAGGATAAGACCAAGCTCCTAAACTTGTGTTTTATGCCTAATCTGTGTTCTCAGTGCATAGTCCCCTAGCTATGCAGTAAGGAGTAAATTGGCTTTAAGATTTTTCTTGACTTCAATCGTCTACTCCCTGAGTACGTCACAAGTCTCACAGCAAAAACGACGACAACGACCCCCCGAAGCAGCAACCCGTACAATGAATACGGGCGAGCGAGTCAATTGTTTGGCCAGAAGTTGAAACTGGTACGTTGTTGCCTTAAAAAGTTGAAATTGCCACATTGTTGCCTCATTCTGGAGTAAAACAGCATTTTCAACGGTAAAGGAGCATGAATGTGATTTGTGAAAAACCCTTTAAATGTGAACTATGTGGTAAAGAATTCGCCGCAAGACAGCAGCTGAATTGGACAGTAACTTCCATCTTGTCTGCCGCAAGTGACAATGGGTCTAACACAGTGGAAAGATAATGTTGAACAGAGGAAAGACAGTGTAACACAGTAGAAAGAGGAAGTATGACAGGAAGCAAAAATCACCTGTCGCAGTCAACGTTCAGACAACACCGAGTGAAAACTGGGAAACAACCACGGGTGAAACAAACCCCCGAGCAAAGCCGGGTACGACTGCTAGTTCATTCATAAATTGCACAATGTAAAATCGTTGCGAACAAACGTTATTAGGTCCATGTGATCTTTAATGCTCTTGACTCATCGTGGTTTAAAGGTCGTTTGGAGAAAGTGCGCCTATACAACAAGTCAAAGGAACTAGTCAAACCAACAAAAGACACGTTCATGCAGCACTCACCTTTGCATTCTCACAGCTGGAAACGGTAAAAACATTACCTGGATTAGTTAATCCGACATCGTTTGAGTAAATCCGTGCAGACTTACTAGTCGGTGGCAATAAGATACAGAATTCCACCTGACGAAATAATTTTCCCAGACGCTCCTGAACTCACATTACTGACTATTTTCGTTGCGAACCGTAGAGCTAAAACCGCCGCCATATTGGCATTTCAGATGATGTCTAGCTATTAGCTGCGAGAATGCAATGGCGAGTCGTCGCACAAACGGGCCCTAAGTCCACCTACGAAAAGCGAGGTATTTTAGGGAAACCCGAGTACAGCACAACCCAAGGGTTATGAATTGGCTTTACATCCAAGAGGCTGCGAGATCGAAATCGGTCGCCGACCTATAGTTTGGACACAGACGATACTCTGCCCTAAGGTGAAGCCTAACCTCTAAATTCGCCCCTGACCCCCTCGTTCGGATGGTTAGGCTTCACGTCGCCAGAATCGCGACTAGCCGACCTGTAAAAAGGCTCTCTCTGGAGTACTTCCTGGACAAGAAGGATATCAGCACACAGCAGTAGCGGATCTATGGGAAGGTGGGATTGGGAGAGGAAGGGTGGGGCGCTAACCCTCCCACACCCCCTTAGAGGTATGGAATGTTCCTTGAATTATTTATTAACTACTGTAAACGTAAAGGAATGAACTTAAACTTGCCAATTGGCCTCGCATAATCTAGAGACACTAAAAACTAGTACGGTACGAATACAAAAGTTCACGAACTTGAAGTTTGAAACAGATTATGCGGGGATATTTGCTCCGTTACGGCATGGTACAATGATAACGATCGGTGGTAGTGGAGTAGTCATGTTGGCACACGGTACTGATAACAGAGACAGCTACATATAGGCTATTAACGAAAATATAATTCACTAACTATTCGTTGCAAATAGGATGGGATGAAGTTTAAATAAAGGTTTGGAGACGTGACACAATTGGTGGAAAAAAATATTCAACTTTATGGAATCGAAATATGAATTCCATTTGTGGGCTCATGGCTCATGTTTTCAAAACGGAATAATAACAATTGAATACAATCAGGCTTCTACGATCGCTGTCATAGTAATAAAGGAGGCGATGGTATTGTCGTGCAAGGAGGTAGTATGAAATGATGCGTTGTTACATGCGAACATCGACCTCTAGGAGAGACTAAATGCAGTGATTCATCCTGTAGCCAAGGTCAACTTTGTTACGTACTGCAGTTAGTTAGACGTGATAGGATTAAGGGTTTAGCAGCAGTGCAGAATGGATGCCAAAACCTATTACGTGTGTGTATTCGTATCCCCCCCCCCCCCCCGCCCCCAACAAAAAAATGTTAGGCTTAATACCACATAGCAGCTAGCCTACATGTAATTTGTAACAGCTTGCCTGCTACGGCTTTCCCCTTCTCGAACCCCACAAATTCTGGAAATTGTACGGGGAAATCCACAGATTGTATTTCCCCTCGATTTAAACTTTACCATAAAATTCTGTTCCAAAATTCGCTTTAAAAACGACTGTGTATTCTTGTTTGTGAAATTCTACCACTGTTTCTCGTTGGAAACTGTAAATCCACAGTGTAAATCCAAACTGTAGGAGTAAAGCGTACATGCGGTATACATTTCAAGGTCACAATTTTTCGCTGCCAACGTTCCGTAAACATGCTGCTAAACAACTTTAAAAAACTTCGCTCGCATTTACAAGGCCCACAATGCGACGCATACCGACTTGTCGCAGTATCCCAGCAACACGAACATCGGGCTGGGGGGAGGGGGGTTAACCAACGACCTTGCACACCTAGTCTGCATCTGCGTCTAGGCTGAAACCCCTTCCGAAAGATTAACGACGACACAAACGCCCACGCCGCCCAAAAACAGACTGGCTTTCACGGGTTCCTCGGCACGGCAGCGCCACCCAACAACGCCACGCGGGAGCGAACCCACGCTACGTAGCAGACGAACGCTTGTGGACGGCCTACCCACATTTCCCGCGCGCAGCGGTCGGGCTACCGCACGCACAATGTCAAAATTTCGCCCTCGCCAAATATTCGTGAAAAAAAAACAAAAAAACAACACTGACTTACCATCTGCCTAGTTCGGAAAAACAGTGTCCTACTCTGGAACCTATGGACGGTCTCTCTGGCCGGTACGGCAATTCTATGTCTCCGTTCGGGGTATCCATGTGCACCACGATCTCCGCCATATTTTCGGTGCCGCGGCGTCTGCAAATGCACATTCACGAAAACGCCCGGCCAGCGTGGCTTTGGCCTTTTCAGAAAACCGGAATATATATATTATTATTTTTTTTTATCAACTATTTTTTTTTCCAATCCGCCGCTAAAAAGGCCACTACCACACGATATGGCGGCAGCACCTTAGTTTTACTCAAGTCGCCGCCGCACTTGCACTTCCCTTAGCCGTACTATTTAGGTGGTGGCGTTTGTTGACGTTGGAACCTGCCGGTAGAAGCACTGGCAGCCAATCAAATGGCCGCATTCGCTTATCGGCCACACCAGCCTCCCGCCAGACCCTCCAATCGGCACGGCGGCTGTGCGCGATATGCCGGCTACCACGCGGATGGCAGCCTTCTCAATCACTGCCTCGCCTGGCTTGGCAGCCACAGCTCGCTAGCAGCATCCCGCGCCACGCAGCAGCAGCAGCGTCGTTTCCTTGGCAACAGCGCCAGCACTGCATTTCGGAACTGCGAAATTCCGTCTTCCCTTCTTTCCCCACTCCACCGCGAGAGTGCGTCACCAGCCACTCACCACGCCGTGTTGGTATTTTCGTTAAAGGCGAAATATCGCTGGTGAAACCTTGCTATGCGCACCCAAGCCGAGGGGCCCGACTTGGGCTGAAAATAATCTCGTACCCTCTGATTTCGGATTTCCAAATCTATGTGAAATCTGCAAATCCAAGTGAAACCTGCAAATCTCCAATAAATCCTGCAAATCAACACGAAATCTGCAAATATACTTTCAAATCCACAGTAAAATCTGCAAATCCACACAAATCACTGCAAATCAGCAAATCTAAATGAAATCTGAAAATCTGGAAATCGTCATAAACTCCGCAAATCCAAGCAAAAATCTTGAAAATCCGAACAAATCTTACAAAATCTTGAAATTCTGGGCAAATCTTTTAAATCTGTGCAAATCTCCATAACTCTTGCAATCCGTGCAAATCCGCTCAAATCAATGCAAATCTATTATAGTGATTTCGGATTTGCCACTATCGTACGCAATTTTTGGGTTTGTCGGCCCTCTCGACCCTGGCCAGGTCTGGAAATCAGGGTTTTCGCGGCTTACGATTGGTCATTATTTATGACGGTGGTAGGGGGGGGGGTGAGATAGGGAGGGATTGAATCACTGACCGACAAAATTTTGATCGCCCACCCCTCCCACGAGCGCCTGAAACAAAATCTTGAACAGCCCCCATCAAAGACAAAATCTGAATCTCCCACCCCACCTTCCCCACAATAACGTAAGCTAATCTAGCTAATAGGTTGTTTTTGTAGCCAAATTAAATAGTCCACATCGACAAGTTGGGGGTCAAGATGTAGAAAAACGTGCCGTGACTTCTCTTTTGAAGAAAGAACAAGGGTGATCAACCTGATTGGCTGTAAATATTCAAATGCGTGTTTTTTTTTAACTTTTTTGTGTATCAAGTTGCATAGTACTACAATACTTTTGATACGATTAATGCAAGAGTAGCCTGTGACATGCCCATACTTCCAACATACTCATACTTGTAAGACGAAGGCTGTCCAGAGATCAAGCATATTTCTGAAAGTGTACTGTACTCAAGGTTAGCATTGACACAGACTACTTAAAAACCTTGTAAAACACTTAAAAGACGGGAGCCTGTGTGGCGTTTTTGGTAAGATCCAGTGCTAAAAAATGCCATTTTTGAAGCTATAATTGTCTTTTTTCCAGTAGTTTGACTCCCATCTTCATGCCAGCCTAGCTACGTCCATAAGTGAAATTTCGGGGGTTTGAACCACGGTACGGGTTTAGGAAGGTTGCTATACGATATTTAAAGTTCCAAAGTTCAAAACTTGAGCACGTAGCAGTACAACCCATCGGAGACTTACAACTTGGATTCTAAAATGACCGCTAAGTTTATTACAGTTCAGCACACTGCTACACAAATTCCTTACATCAAGTTAGTGAAATCTCAAATTGAAACCATGCAGTAAACACCAGTAATACATATATATATATATACACAAGAGGTCAGGGAGCAGGTAACGGCTCGGCGGCCCACCTGGTTGGAGGAATTGCATTGCGGGAAAGCTTTTCAGAACAGCATGTTTCTCAAAGGAGCAGCTTCGAGACCGCCTTCAGCCTTATTTATTACCGCCAGCATGAACATGAACAAGGCTAGTAGAATATAATAGAAGTGTTCATTAGAAAGTGCGGATCATTAGCTGTTGGGGGGGGGGGGGTGTAATTCGAGACACATGATGCGCTGATATTTCCGCCAACATGAACAAAGCTAGTAGGCTAGAATAGAATAGAAGTGATCATTAGAAAGTGTGGATCATTAGCCGTTGGGGGGAGGGGGGTGTAATTCGAGTCACATGATGCGCTGACATTTCCGCCAGCATGAACATGGATGAATATAGCTAAAATGATCATTAGAATGAGGGGATCATTAGCAGTGAGAGGAGGGGGGGGGGGGGATTTGAGTCACTGGATACGCTGATTGAGTGAACGAAGCGAACGAAAATCAGCGTTTGCTAGCCAGTGTGCGTAACAATTTGAAAAAAAAACTTAACTCGATAGAACATGGACATACGCATGAGCTACCATACCTAACCACTGCTGCAAACGATGCATTCAACACCACCCGCTTTCAACTAGTTTTCCCATACATTCGTCAGTCTTAAGAGCGCTTATGACAAGGAATTCAACTAAGTGGCTTCATTGGACTGTTTTCTAAAATGTTCACTATAGTAATTCTTGCAAACAAATCCGACAGTCGTTAATCAACTCGGCTCACCGCATGAATTACAAATCCGTTTTCCAGCAACAAACTCTCCTATAGAAGCAGCAGAAATAAAATCACTCGAGTTCATACCCTTCCCCAGCAATTTACATGACATGATTCGTGGAAAATTTCCGAGTGTACAGCAGGTGAGACGTCAACTTCGCATCAAGAATGCAAGTGACGAACTGCCACCAACACGCACGGAGACTTCGGGTATAGGCCACAGGCGTAAAATATACGTCATGGAAAAGAACACATTCCGGATGAGTTGTAAATAAGGAAAATTATTTCACCGATAAGTGTAAAAAAGGGTTAATAACCATAATAAAGCATATTCACGAACAGCACTTGACGTGTTAGAGAAGCAAAGAATAAAAAGATAATTTAAAATACAGCAATAAATATAAAATACAATCTGGATAGGCCAGAGATGCATAGGACGCATTAACTTGTTTTCGAAAACAGAGCAAGAATCGCGAAATATAATTAAATCGTAACACCCCCACTCACCACGACGTGGCCTAAAAAATTCCTGACTCCCTACCCCTCCACGAAACTCAACAAATTCGTGGTCTCCTCCGAATTCCCCCCCCCCGGCGGGGGGGGGGGGATTAGCAATTTAGCAATCATTTTGGCAACCATAAACACTTGCAAAAGAAAAAAAGTTAAAACCTTAACTTTTGTTCTATAGCCTCCTTTATACCTTCCTTCCTTTAATGTTTTCAAAAATGTATAACCCATATCCTCTTTGTGCAGCTTTGTACGCAATGTTTATTTATCTCTATGCAACCACTTGCCTTTGCATTCTCACCACTAGAATTTAATCGCGATGGCAAAAGTGTCGTTGCCATGAAAACAACGCTACTAGATTGGCTAAATCCGACGTCGTTTGAGTAAATGCTTGCAGTCTTATAATACGTGACAGTAAGATAAATTATTTCACGTGACGAAATAATTTCCCCAGAAGCTTCTGAACCTACATTATTGACTGTTTTCGTTGTGAGCAGACAGAATTTAAACCACCGCCATGTTGGAATTTCAGATGCTTTCTAGCTTCTAGCTGCGAGAATGCAAAGGCGTATTACCATGGCTGAGATACGCCCACTAAACAATCCAGCCGGACCTATAACAATTTTAAGAGGGGGAAACAATATGGCGCCACGAAGGGACAATGTCCGTGACGTTGCTATGCGATGGAGGCATGTTCGACGAAGACTTCCTTGTATGTTATAAGGCTTGGCAATAGAAATTTGACGCGTCGTCCACTTAGCGTTCGATTCTTTTGTTTTTATTTAGTGCACGCCTACCTCCAACCCCCTGTTTTCCGAAGGTTTCCCTCCCCCTTTCTTTTAAAGTAAGTTGTTTCGCTCCCCGTATGGTGTAGGAGTGGCACGATAATCGATAATTCGATAATATTGTGATAAAAAAATTTCGTCGATTATCGTATCGCATTTTTTCTGACTTATCGAATTATCGTGCCAACCCCTATGCTTAAATTGTCATATCTCGGAAACCGTAACAGCTAGAAACAAGCGGTTTGTGGCACTGCATGCGGAATTGCAAGCGCTCTCCAACAAAGTGTGCAATACTGCTGCTATCCAGTTAAGCTGATAGGAGAGTAAAGTGGATTAATGCAAACAATATTTATGCTAGCAGCACAACTGCTAAATTGTTTCTACGTGGCGAGGAAGCAATGGACAATGGCAAATACATTTTCGTGTCTTACTGACCAATGGCGAGTGCCACACAATTCACATTCGTGAGGTTGCACTGTAGGCTCTAGTCAAGGTTTTTTTTTTATTACCAAAATTAAAATGGTTATTCCAGCCTCAAAATTTGTTTTATCGAGATATCGATTATCGCGATAATTAAACAATTTTTATCGGGATAACAAATTTTTGTCTCGTGCCATCAGGGGCGTAGCGAAGGGCATTTTGTTGGGGGGGCAGAGAGGCAAAATATACCGACTTTTCTTTCAAAATTTGCCTAAATTTGCCGACTTACCCACTCCAGCTAGGGGGTCTGGGGGAGCGCTGTAAGCTCCCCCAGTGGGGTCCGGGGCAAAGCCCCGGAAGCTGACGGATTTTTAGATATTCAAAGACCTTTCTTGGCTTCAAACAATATGTATTAGACATTTCTAGGCTCCACAAAAGTGAAACAAAATATATGAACCGGAGGAAAAGAGCTTTTTTAAAAATAAAAAAAACTAATTTCCATGCCCTGACTAAGGGCGAATACAGAAAGTTGGCCTGAGAGGGGGCCGATTTACCAAAAAATCAAAGATAATTTTTTTTCTTTTTTGCTATGGCCGCGTAGACTTTTGAACCACCCACCCAACACGCACATAAACTTGCACTATTCCTTATTTTCGGCCCTAGTTAAGTCTCATGAAGGTCATAGGAAAAATGGCAGGTGCTCCAAAGGGTTTTAGCGAGCGTTAACCGCACCCGTCATCTGCCCGACGCAGCCCTGCTTGGCTGTAACAATACTTTAAAGGAAACTACATTGTTTAGAAAATCTTTAACCAGTTCGCGTAGTCGAAAGGTACACACAAATGCAAAGTGGAGTGATATGAAGGAATATTAAACTAACGAGGGACTGATTTTTGCACGGCAGGAAGCACCTTGCAGGTGCCTTTATCAATAAAAGGTAACACACGATCACATGTTCGTTTCATTAAAGAAGTTACCTACTAAATACAGTGCTTTTTCTATGTGTTTCGGCTAGTTCTTTTAGTGAATTAATGTTTTCTTCTATTTCTGCAAATTTTTTTTTAGCTGTTCCTGTCTCTTGTGTGTGTAGGTGGGGGGGGGGGGTGGGACCCAAAGCGGTGTTTTTAGAAGGCCACTGGATCCTGCATATATGACCTCCTGCTAGTTTTTTAAGTATGAAAAGGTAGTGATTTATTTAAAAAAAATAGGACCTTGTTTCTTTTCTGTAGTCAAGCACCAATCAGTCTTTTTTGTTCATTCCAACCTTTCTATTATTACGACCATTTTCAACTTAACAGCACGCAGAGAAGAAATTTTACTGTTTTCAAATATCACGATATAACTCAAGAATAATTTACTGTAAGTCGGCATTCCATGAAAACTGCTTCTTTTAGCAGCAATGCAGAGCTATGAATATAAATTCGGTATTTTAACCAAGCCTATCGTTGAGATAGTTCTCCGTATGTGACGCGAGCAAACTGTAGAAACCTTATTTTGCAGTATTAAACAAACAATCTTAAAACGTTCAAATATTTTTTTTAGCTAGAGTCGGCAAATGTTTTATGGATTTTTTGGTGATCAAACGTTTTTTTTATTCTAGGGTAGCTGTTAGTGTTAGCCTCGTATTTTTTTATATCCAATACCTAATTGCTCGGTTGGCTGTTAAACTAACTGATTCGGCTATAATTAGGACAAATTATAACTTGTATCCAACGGTTTAAGGTTGAAAAAATTTTTGACTACCTCACCTTTTTTCTGCTCCATCTAACTCGAAGAGGTTTGACAGAGCATCAGTTTGTCTGACTTGGACCGTTTTGCCGCCATGGCAATGCTTTTCATGCTTGTTACGGTAATCGTTGTTAAAACTACATGCAGTGCACTCCAACTTAATACGCATTCTTGATTTTCTACCCGTACAAAGATTGCCCGTACTCATTTTGACGGTCGTGTAAATGAGACCGAAGTGACTTACTGACTGTTGTCGGTTTGCCGACAGTGAGTTCGCAACAGGTTGATCGGGGGGATTTTCCAGAATTATTTCCTCTTTCAGCCGGAGAAAATATTTTATTGAAAAGCAGCGAATTCCCGATTTCTCACTCTGCCTTAATATGCAGTCAAGGTCAACTTAAGGAAACCGAAATACGAAGGGAGAGTTGATGGAATTAAGCTAGATCAAACTATGCTTTCTCATATAAGGTCACCCCAACTTTAGCTGTCAGTTAGTCGGACAGTCGGTTAATATCGGACAGTCGGTTAATATGCTAAATAATAGTCCGATTGTCGGAAATATTTAGTACCATTTTTTAAATTGTACACAAAAATCTGTAGAGAAAATTTGCAAGAAAGGCTAACTTTGGCGGTGTAATTTCTCTGACCCACACGTGATTCAATTTTGCCGACTTTTGCCGACTTGGCAAAAGTTGGGGGGGCAGCTTGCCCCCCCTTGCCCCCCTCTCGCTACGGCCCTGCGTGCCATCCCTAGTACGGAGATAGTATAAAAAAAAAGTAATATTTAATTTAAATACTTTCCAATAATCCCAAAACTGGTGGTGACAGATGGTCAATTTCCTTCACTTCCGCACTGCTTCCACTTCAAAATAAAACACAAATTGGTCGGCAGCCATACTTTTCGCAAATGAAGACTTGTGGTTAGGCTTCTTCGAGAGCTGGCAGCACTACTTCATCTGTGGTTTCCTCGCGAAACGGCCTATTCGTAGATCGTAGTAGGTGCTGGGGAGATTCCTGATTGGCCGTTATTAACCCCAATGCAAAGGGTTGTTCGCTTCACTGCAGTGCTCTCAAGCATACGTGGAAGTCAGTACTGTGCGGAGCTTTGTGCAGGACAGCTACCTGGGGACGACTGAACCACTGTGTACAGAGCCAAGCAAACCAAAGAAAACAAACTAACGCTATCTGTGAAAGGAAGGCGAGCGTTGGGAACTTGGAGGGGGGGGGGCCGATAACGTAACAAGCGTAGTTATTGGTAGTAAGATTATTCATCATTGAACTGGCGCTTTTGCAAACAATATAAAAGACAAGGCGCCAAAAATAAAACAGCATCTTCGAGTCCTGGTATTTTGCCGGTTACCTATAATTAAAAATGTCCCAGTCCGTGTCTGCAGAAATTTCCCAGTTTTGTGTACGTAGAATTCCGAACTGTGTTGGTGGGGGAGGAGTGACGGAAATAATTTTGTCCTATCCTCCTACTCCAACGAAAGTATCCATGGGGACATATGCTAGGGTACGCCAGTTAAGCTGCCACCCTCCCCCCTCCCGTTCCAACCCTTTGAAATTTGGTTAATTTTGGAGGAAAAACTAAACCTTAAAATGAAAGTTTTCATTACAGTTAAATTTATAAAGTGAGTTATATTCTTGCTGCAGTCTCATTTCTCTTCTTTTAAAATTAAAATATGTATAAGTTTCACAATCTTAAACAGGTCTCTAACGAATGCCTGGAATTAAAAAAAAAATTTCGTACGTACTGGACTTTGTTTGGTGCTACTGTTAAATAAATACGGATTTGGACTTAAATGTCAGAATGCCTGAGCGGGGAACTGAACCCATGACCTTTGAAACCAAACGCCGAGGTTCCTACCGCTCAGCCACACTGACCACGACTCAGCGATAGGACCTCAATTTGGTTTCAAATGTCGTGGGTTCGATTCTCCGCTCAGGCCGCCTGACATTTAAGTCCAAAGGCAACGTAGACAGAGCAGCGTCAAGTGACGTCATATTGGCTACGAGACAACATTTGGAGGTAATAGCTACAAGGTGCACTAGATTAAAATGTAACGGAAAAAACGGCACTTCTAGTCAAGACAGTTCTTTGAGAGCGGATTTCTTAGGCTTAAAAGAACGTTGTTTTCTCCAACAACAAAAATCGCGCGTTATAGGCTTACGAAATCCAGTCTAATAGCATTGGCTTCAATAAGACGATCTTCCTCCTCTCCCTCCAGTGCTCCTTGCAGCTAACCCAGTTACTGGCTACACCATAGAGTTATACACAATAATACTACGTCGTGTCACTGCCCTATAGGTTTGCACCCGTATTCATTTAACCCTTCTAGAGCCTATTTGGCTTTCCGTCCTGTTCAATAACGTTACTTGTACAGCATGCGGTCTACCACCAAAACAACAAAAATATAAGTAAATAGGTTAGGTTAGGGTTAACTGTTAACAGGTTACGTTAAATAGGTTAGGTTTTTTTTTGTTACCTAAACTAACCGATTTAAACCTAACATTTTTTAACCTAAGCTAACCTATTGAAATTTATTTTATATATTACATGTGGAGGATATTGCACAAGTATGCGGTAAACCACGTACTATACTACTACCTTATGTTTACGTTCATAGCACATGAGGGGGGGAGGGGGGTTGCCCTCAATACCTTTTTTTTTTGCGAAATTAAAAAGTTCAACATACATTCCTTTTGATACCACGAATTCAGCGTTCTGTGGATTACATTGTGCTAGTGTCCGCTTAAAAGGGTCTAGGACAAATAAGCGGCTAGAGCGACTACCTAGTCGCATCCGGTCTTCTGTACAGTTCTGCCACTACCAATGGTGAGGCGCACACCTCTATCACGCATTGCAACAGCTGTCGCTGTTATATAATCTAAAAGCAGTAACCATCAAAACTGCCGGTTAAAAATGTGTTAGCTTTTGAACTTATTTTAGATTTTAGGCGTATTTGTCAACTTTTAGGCCTAATTCTTACCTAAGAGCTTTAATTTCGTAAGTAGCAACTAACGGAGATTTGATTTGTATAGTACGCCTATTAATTTTTACAACACGGTGCGCCTTCGGGCATTACAGTGTTAAACGTAATACGCAACGTAGCCTATATAGATCAGTGGTAGTAGGGAAGTGACGGGAGAGACGCTGTTGATGAAGCCAGGACTCCAACAAACAAACAAACATATTAACGCCAGGATCTACTCGTAGTAACTTGACGTTGCCATGGTAACGTGATTTTAGGCCAAATTTTCATTTTGTAAGCCTAATTTTTTTTTTATGTAGTTTTAATTTCGTAAGACAATGCGACAAGACTACTTTAAACGACGCTACAATGCTTTTGTTTTTACGGCTGTGGTGTTATCCTTAGGATTTCAATTCGACGATCAAATGTTGTTATTTAATTTAGTTACGTCGAAGAAGTTTATTAGCTATAAGGAGGTAACGATGTTTTAATTTGCCATGTTATTTAACTAACTTTTGACACCGAATCTAACGTTGCAAACAGTGGTCGTCAATATCTGGTACCGTTGCGAAGTTGAAAAAGGCGACGGACGGCGGACAAAGTCGTTGCAATAATCTTCTCAGCCGGTACGGCTGTACAGAAAACTAAAACGTATGCTCTTTTACCGGAAGTTTACCCTGCCGTCTTGGGTAGGGGAACAGTGCAATGTGCACGCTGCTGGTAGTTAGACACGAATATACTCACATTGTGCATGCTAACAAAATGTACCGTATTATAAATAAAAATAATAAATTTAAAGCTTCCAGATCAAGTGATAGACACACTGAACGACTGCAGGTTCTCTTTTCCACAGTGTAGCATATCATTTACAGGAAAACTCAGAAAGCCAACGGCTCACAGTAGGTCTGTGTCGCCATCCAGCCGAGTAGGATTTTAAGTCTTTACCACCCTGGTACCCACGTTACTCTGTTATTACCAGGATTGAATAGTAAAACCTATCAACATCGTTTGGAACTTTTACAACTGGTTTCACTCGAACTGCGTCGACTCAAGGCTGACTTAATTCTCACTTACGAAATCCTACATAAGGGCGCGTTTAAGCAAAAAGGCCTTCTCGCTCGCCGAAAGCTATTTGCTTGTCAACCGTTATTTATTTATGATTAGTTTCCCGTTGTTACTTAATGAATGCGGTAATAGATAACAAAATGTATGTATTATAAATAACAACTCGGATAAAGAACAAAGTGCTACAGTAATTTTAAACATCGCTACAAGAATGTTGTCATTTCACGCTATTTCCGAAATTTGCTATTCTCCCTCAAAGTACAGCTTCTAACAATGATCAAACGTCGGTACAATAAATAGCTTCTCGCAGCGAGAATTCAAAATCCAACATGGCGTCCATTTCGTGGCTGTCGAATCGAAGACAAACCATCGATTGCCGGCATACAAAAAACAGTTCGTCGTCTTTTACTGCAGTAAAAATTGTTTTCTTATTGTCATAAATCGACGCTCAAATGTTGCAAGCATCGTACGCCGTGTCACGAGGCACGAGGAAAAGATTTGCGTCTGAGTCGTTGCCATGGTTACTAATACGCATAGATAACTCGAAAGCCGCACACTCCGGTAAAGGTGAGAAACATCCATCAGATTTAGTATTGATCAAGTAAAAGCTAGTGAGCGAGAAAACTGTCGTTGCGTAAACGAGCCCTAATATGTGACCTCTTGGGCTTTTTTTTCTTTTAAATAAATACTGACACGCGAACTAGGGGACACAAATTAAAACTAATTATTCCCAAGTTTAACCTAAACTGTAGAGAATCTTTTTTTCTCTTTGCGAATTGCTCCGGACTGGAACTCTCTTCCTGACAACATTGTCTCGGCCTCCTCACGCCATACTTGTAAGTGACTATTAAATGAACGGTATTT
>JAHWFP010154922.1:42538-53007 GCA_023313725.1 Lithobius niger | reverse complement strand
TCCGAGAGGATTAATCCTTGGCATGGTTAAGCTTGACTTAGTTTTTCTTACATCTTGTTGCTATTTCCTTTTGGGTACGCATCCAAGAGGATCAATATCTTGCACGGTTAAACTGGACTTAGTACTTCCTCCATCTTGTTGCTACCCCCATTTGGGGCACACGTCTGAGAGGATTAATACCTTACAGAATTAAGCTTGGCATAGTTTTTCCTCTATCTTGTTGCTATCCCATTTTGGGCACGCGTCTGAGAAAATTAATATCTTGCACGGTTAGGCTTGATCGTACTGTTTTTAGAAAGTATTTGACGTACTAGGTACGCAAGATATAATTACACTCGATTACTTTCTCCATATACCGAAATCTAGCTGAGCCTTATCTTATCGGTTACATCTTTCTGGAAAAGAGCATTCCAACGGCCATTCTTTCCTTTGGTGTTGTCGACGTCCTCTGAATTCATTGATCCCAAGTTTAAGGCCCATTAACAGGTAATTCAGTTCGAGTCGATTCTGGTTTCAACGAAGCAAATGCACCGTCGCCCCGCCGACTTTTAATTCCCTTTATTTTACAGTCGGGCTTTTAAAAAGTCCGTTATGCCGCCACAACCAAACTGGGTTACCATTGGTCGCTTCTGTATACCGTCGAGTTCGTATGCGGATCTTCTGGAATGAGACGTTCGGTTGTCCTCGTTTACAGCTGTTGTGCACCGTACAAAGCAGTTTGATGTGTCCGTATACGATGCAATTGCTGCAAAGTACTTAAACCGAAAACCTAAACCATGGTTTTTTTTAGTGGCTTTTCATACCAAATATTAAAGTCAGCGGCTAAAGAGTTAAGATTTTTGTGCAGGTTGTTGTGTTATTATGTCTACCATCAATGTGATCAGGATCACATTGGTTTTTTTTTTGCATCTGTACAACGGTCAAAAAGTGCACTCGAATAAGGGAGGAAAGTTTATGACTTTTTCAGAATCATCCTAGGAAATGATAACAAAAATGTTACATTCATATGGTCTAAATCTTTTACTTGACAAAAAAAATGTGTTGAAATATTAATTGTGTGACGACTGCGATGTGAAAATACTATGACACAGCTGACGTCTTAAAGTAGTGATTGTTTTTTTTTTTTTAATGTCTAGATTTTTACGTACTTTTTATAAAAGATATGATTGAATAATGTATCCTAAAATTAAAACTGTTTGATCTTGTAATGTTGGATTTTCTTTCTTATTTGTCTGATAAGAATCTTTAATGAAAAAATGGTTTATATGCAAGCTTGGCAAGTCTAGAATTCAGTTTGGCCATTTTCAGGTCTGGAAAGTTTGGTGTCATTGTTGGTGTCATTGTTGTTATTTTTTGCCTTTTTGTTATAGTATCCGTAGGTGGGGTATGGGGCTTCAGGCCTGGGCCCCTATAATAAAATCAATCAATCAATTCTTCAACTGGCAACTGAATTAATTGATGACGAAAAACACACATTCTCCAATGTA
This sequence comes from Lithobius niger, assembly GCA_023313725.1. Lineage (NCBI taxonomy): Eukaryota > Metazoa > Arthropoda > Chilopoda > Lithobiomorpha > Lithobiidae > Lithobius > Lithobius niger. Next base: position 51,520 of record JAHWFP010154922.1, on the reverse strand, counting down.
TATGCAAAGCAATTCCCAGGTTACTAAGAGTGTTCCGTAGAGATAAGAATCCCGAATAATAACACTACGAATAAAGCTGCACATAGGAATGTTACTGTGCTCGGTCTGATGACGAAATCTTATTATCAAAATAAATAATAGGGTACGTATTAAGATAAATCTTAAATACCCAGGCTTCAATCTCGTTATCTCATTTAATGTCGAACTCAATTATCTATTTTTTGTCAAATTTTTGTTTATCTCATTATCTGGAATCTCGTGTATCTCCTTTATCTAAAATGTTTTTTATCTGATTAGTTGCAAATCTCGTTTATCACAAAAAAAACATTCATTACAATTATATCAAATCTTGATTATCTTAAATTTATCTCAACTCCAGTTATTTAATTTTCCTCAAATATCATATACCAGATATTATTATTAAAGGCTTAAACATGTGAAATACTGATGTAATCTTTAAAAAAAAACGAATTCCTCAAAGAATATACAAGAAAAAGACACGTAAGCCATAAGTAATCCCCTAATGCACGTTAAAGAAGCTCTGGGTGTTTTTTTTTTTTGGATGGGGAACGTCGGCGGTTCTTGCACACATGTTAGGGCACACAAGGCTTAGACGTCTTTTTCTTGTGTTCCTTTAGAGCATTAAGCTTTTTAAAGGCCTTATCCATGTTTAAATACTTTAGAGTTGTTTAGTTCTACTAATATACAAGTTTAAATCTCCTGAATGAAGTGTGAAAGTTTGAAGTTGGAAGACGATCAGACTACTTTAGTTCTTAACCGTTTGTACTAGAACATTATCTGATAGCTTTCCAAGCACCAACTTTCATTTTTTAACATCAAAACATCCATGGCAAACGCTTCCCAAGAAGTTTCTCAAAGTCTACTGGCCAACTTCAAGTTTCTCTTTACGTTATGGTTGAATCATGTTATTTGTCATGACTCCCACGGTTTAAGAAACAGTCGACGCCCTTGTAAAGGAGGACGAAAACCCCAATGCGTGGGAGAGCTTGACAACGGCGTAATAATCCATTCCAATAATCAAACGATAGCAAGCCAGAATGGTACACAAAAACACACAAAAAGGGACGTTTCGGATTGGAAGATTACCCGTTCTCAAGCTACACTCCCACGCCAAACGGCAAGCGTCAAAACCTGAATCACACTTCTGGGGTAATACACTCAACAACATGCATCAATAAAAGCATCATTAAAGTAAAAATAATAGTAAAAATGAGCAAGTCGGGTTAATGACCGACAATGACCGATGACCATCAACTGCACAGAAAGCAAAGTGGAGGTGGTTTCTGCAGTGGATGGTCTGGTTCACCATTGTCGGTTTTTAACCCGCGTGAGGTCTTTTTTACTATTATTTTTACTTTTACTAGGGCAGCCTCCCCTCCCCCGTATGTGCCCTGTTTTCTAGAGCATTGTTGTGATTTCCCCGTGTGCATGAAAATATTGTGACTGGAAAAAAACATTACGTCATCAGCACTGTGCGTCTTTGTTGAAAACACAGTTCGAATCATTTAATCTTACATTATAAACCAAAGTCTCATAGTAGAAATGAAGCAACCGCAACGACGACAGTCATGTACGAAGGACAGTTATTTTTCGCACGCTACTAGAAGTGGGGAAGGGCCTAAACGGGGAATGCCCGTTGGTGGGGCAGTTCTTATGTTAGAGCTACTACTTGATTACGACATTGCTTTGCGGAGGGAGACGATTGACGGAAAGGCAGCACCGAGCAAATACTGGGAAACAACCACGGGTCCAACAAATCCCAGGGCAAAGCCGGGTACGATGCTAGTTAGTTATATAGACGATTTTAATGAAAACAGACAAACAAATATTACGGTCTTTGTTATGGAGACTGATGCTAGCTGTTGGGTGGATTGCCCCTGTAGTGTTTTGGCGCTCGCTTTTTGAGTGAAGTTTGCAGCTTGAAAAGGGGTTGTCTTCCGACCCGAACCGTCCCTTTTTGTGTGTCTTTGCGCACCATTCTGGTTTGCTATCACTGTATTGGTACTTTTTTCCTTTACATTGTCCATATTTCATTCCAAAAACATTGCGTTTTATCTGACGGCGTTTTTCTCACAACTTGTTGCTGCGGCTTGGTTTCGTAACAATGCCTCAACTTCAATGACAACAACAATAATAACAATGGCTATCGTAAGCTTTACTTGAAAATCGTTGAAGATGCAATCCAGAACAGCCTGAAAACAGCGAGTTTTACTTCTCCATTTTGACACCAGTTGGCGCTTGGATTAATTCCGGCGCTTCATGAGCCCGATGAAAACCAAAATTACGAATCGTAAAATTTAATCGTTTCCCATTTAGGCGCGAAGCAGCGAGCATGTGTGCATCGTCAACTTTGGCGGCAAAATGCCGTCGATGCATTAGTTCTCCCCATACCTCCCTCCCCCCCCCCCCCCACTCCGTTCCTGCTCCATTTACCAATGGCCAACAAACACTGCGCAGATTAAATACGCATTAATGAGATGGATTTATATGTGTTTAATTCGTTTTAATGATCGTTCTGTTCTGTGTATAGGACAAATTTCACATATATTGGTGATACCTACATAAAAAAAGCACACACTTCTACGAAGAAGTGAGTAGGCATACACGCCGATTCCCATTTTCAACTCCTCCCCCTTGCAGCAAAGGCTGTGAGGCGTTCCCCTTAACCATGCAGTTTTTACTCTCGCCTCCCTTCTCTCCCAACCAATCTTTTCAAAAGTTAACAGTTTTGCGGCATAATTACACTATCCAGTGTCTGGGGAGGAGGGGATAATAAGAAACCTGAAGTGGAAATTGAAGGAAAAGGGAGTATTGTCAACATTTTTCCTTCCTGTTCGTTAGAATGGGGAACTACACCATTTCCCAAGACTTGCAGCAGCCCATGCCCTTTAAGGTAATGTTGATTTATCCAGACTCAACCCAGTTTGTTTCGTTTAATATTTGAACGCTTCCCTTTCTGCAAGTCTTCAACGTCGACCGCGTCTGTTGTGTAGCTATTTCACGTTACGACAAAAGGGGCCTGATTCATTACGAATGGCGCATCGACACAATGGTACGACTTTTATTCTTCGCTTGTTTGGTCTGTAAACAGGGGGCCGTGGCGTGCTTCCGCGGTTGAGACCACGCCCTCCTGTGTTCACATCGGCCCGCCGTCGCCCTAACTTTACAAAGCCGCCGTCGCTTGACGAGGTGTTAGGCTGCCCAACGCAGCATTCGTGCGAATCAAACATAGATAGCCATTTCCGTGTTCGGTGTTTGCTGATCCTTGTTGATATTTAAAGCGAGCGATCAAAAGAAGTGTAATAGAAGCTCGTTACAAGTTCAGCTTATTGGTCCATGATCGGACCGCACATATAGGTTGAGAACATCACCCTACTAATATGATCACTGCGCTAGGGGGTCCGACAAGCGTGTTAAATCATCGGCAAATCAGTACGTCAGTCAATCCATGTAAATCAATAAATCAGCGGCAACTCACTAAATCATTCATAAACCAGTAAATCGAGGGTAAATCACTGTAAATCAGTAAATCAGCCTTAATCAAGAAATCGCTGTAAATCAAGTGAAGCGGTAAATCTAGTGCAAGCAAATGGCGATCGCGTTCGTTTTGCTACGATCGTTTGGTTCGGAAATGGATTGTAAACCATTAAATCAATGGTAAATCAATAAATCAGCTTAATTCAGGAAATCGACATATTTCAGTAAATCAAAGATAACCAGTAAACTACGGGCAAATCAGTAAATCAAACACATCGCTGCAACTGAAAGCCAGTAATTATTCTTTGATGAATACTGCGTAGGATTGTTCTCCAAAAACAAGGCTTGTGGTGCATGGTAAAGCGAATTTAAGTTGTTTTTACAGCAAAGTGGTGATGGTAATGATTTCAGTATTGTCAAATGGAATACGTAATTCCTCATATTTTAATTATTGTGACAGTATGTGCATAAATCACACTTATAAAATATTGTATTTGTTCATCGCATCCCAATATTTATTTCGACACTTTTAATTAATTTAGTACTAGTACGTAAGCAAAACAGCAGATTCTGCACAATGACTTCCCAACGAAGGTTGAACATGCGTTTAAAACTCTTCTCATAAACAGACGACGTTTAAGCCGTGCTACTAAGCAAGAATTAGTTAACTAAGTACTAAGCAGACTAAGACTACGGTTTTTACGATTTTTCAGCGATTCGTTTAGCCACGTAGAATGTAACCATCTGATCGATCGTCTTCTAAAGTCAAAACTGTAAAAACATGTGAACACAGCAGTAAAGTTTCACGTGAACTAAGCTGTACAGGAACCCTGCGGTGTATGAAACCTTACAGGAAAGTTTATTTGTGTTTCTTTGTGTTTCGCAAAGTTGGACCGTTCTGCGGCTGTCACATAATTATCGATGGGAAGCACGAGTTAGATTTCTGATTGGGAATATGACAAATTCGAAAAAGAAAAAAACGAACTCGTTTTAATGTTTAAGGTAAGGTTTAAATGATGCAAAGTTTTAACTTTACTGTTTTAACTTTGCATCATTTTAAACCTTGCCATAAACATTAAAACGAGTTCGATTTATTTTTTTTCGAATTTGTCATATTCCCAATCAAATTCTAACTCGTGTTTCCCAATCGGTAATTATGTGATAGCCGCAGAACGGTCCAATTTGCGAACGTTTATTCGTTTATGATAAGAGGATCAAACAACAATTTGCACGGTTTGAATTAATTGTAAAATTGTTGGGTTAATATTTTCGGGAACAGGCTGAAGTTTAAACAAAATGTAGAAATTAAAAAAAAAAAACAATTAAAAAATGTGAAACTAAAATTTTTATTAAAATAAAGAAATTAAAAATTATTGTATATCCGGTGCATCTTATAAATCGTTTCGTTTTCTGATAAGTCAAGGCTTCGTAGGCTTAGCAGAGTTTTTTTCCCCTTAGTTAAAAGTCCATTCCTACCAGCGCCATTTTTCTCGAACCTCCACTTCAAGTTCGGCCCCAAAGATGTATTTCCTTACCATTAGTCAATCCCTTGGTAAAAAACCGAAAATTTCTGTTGAATAATAATTAACTGTATTTACTGCGTCTTGCAGTATATGATCCTTTGCGCGCTTGCAATAATCATGACGTTTCATCTCTGTGTGTGCATGTACTAATTTTCTAATAATTACCATGAGATCAAAAATCCAAAGGACTAATGCTGTAAAAATAAAAACTAATTATTCCAATAGATCGCCGAAGCAAAATTATAAGACACTAGCCTAGGGAATAATAAATTGTGATGTTAAAATACGAGAATCATTCAGGTTTGTGACGACACGATTAATGCGTTCATGCTGGTTCGTCTGTTATGCGCAATGCTAATTCAGACAGTAGCTGCGTTCTTCTCTTCGCTGCGACGAACGCAGCTACTATCTCAGTTGACCTTTGCGATGCGACATGCGCGGATGGCGATCAGCGCGTGTCTGTTATAAGGCAGGCGGAATGTTATAAGGCAGGCCGGGTGTCCCTTTAAGTATGCGGCCTAGGAGACTCAAATGGCAGACGCGATTTAAAGGCGCCTGTTCGCCATTTCGATAGCGTTGCCCATATTCTAAACACAGCATCCACGTTCGATTCCCCGTCATTCAATGGGCTGATGTTGGTCACGTGATCTCGTTTTAGTTATGAAAATTGCGGTGCTGCTGCGAATAGTGTTGTTCCATTTTTAATTTACCGCGTATTTTCGTTATATTGCTCGAATGTTCTGCATTGCTGCATCTAGGAGTTGAAAAGGTAAAGAGTCGCCTTTAAGAACGTTGGTTCTTAAACGTTTGTTCATAATGTAATTGTTCCATTGCAACCCTCGTTGAAGACACTGTTTATTCTGAATTTTTTTAAACGAATAACGAATATGTTGCAGAATGTTTAAAAGGACAAACCTTCTCACTAATTTCCTGCATTCTACTCGAAATAGCTTTTAATTACAGAGGTTGGAGTGAATGTAGCAATCGCAAGGATAAAAATAAGAAAATGAGTGTCTTTCCAATTGTGAACTATGTCGCAAAAATGAGCCATACAGGAAATCCAGCCGGGCGGAATGTACCTTTAATGTAATCGTTTTCTCATCTACATGGTCAAAAGTGTCAGTGAACACATGTGAATACCTTGAGCTTCTTTTGTGCTAGTATTCCAGTTGTGTGAAGTACTATCGATTCTAACTTTTGACAAATCGATCTAGATGTCACCGAAATGAGGAATGCACAGAATAAAACTACTTTACGAAAAGTGAAAATGCGGGCCATTTCACACGATTTCACAGAATCGAACGTAGATTCAGGTGTACACGGAAATGTAAGCCCTGCTGAGAATAAACGAGCTCCTTGAAACGGGAAAGTAAAGATCAGTGGGTCCTCTAGGCCTTTCGCCTTTGCTGTTGGGTTCCTCTGATCCGCCGATCCCGAGAGGTTAAGAACTGATAGTAAACATGGTCGTTTGGAGCCGAACCCCGACCCATAAGTCAATGGTTGGATGTGGGGAGGTCGTAAGAAAAGAGGGGGATGTGTTAGAGGTGGGGGTATACTTCGAATGAGGTGTCGGCGTAGTGTCCCCTCCTGGGATTTGTAGCGGAAGGCGCGAACCCTGGTCTCGACACAACAATCGTCGTTGGAAGGCTAGAGCCGAGGTCCCATGTAAACCGATGGTGGCTCCCTCTGGGATTGGGGAGGGTCACTGGTACTACGGTGTCGACGACGCTCCTAGGAATCCCCCATAGCCTCAAACTCGAAGAGAGCTGATGCCATATCTGGAATCTCATGCATTAAAGACGATAGCGGCGGAGAAACGGAAAAAAAAAGACATCGCGAAGAAGTCAAATGTAGGTCTGGCGGTGCAGCGCGAATGGAGGTGGCGCGAGGAGGAGTGGAGTGCAGACATGATACCGCCGGGAAATGAATTGAGTCACACACAGCCTTTGAAGCCTGAACACAGGTGTGGAGACGGTCCTTGGACGGGTGACGGTTCACGTTCGGCTGCAGTAACCATTCTTCTATACAGTATGGGACGGACCGTTCACTATTTACCGCCAGGTAGGGGTGGGCAAGAATTTGTTGAATGCTCTCTAAATGGTGAGGGGTGGGGGTCATACATTTTTTAGGCCTCGTCAAGCGGCGGTTACACACAAAAAAAATCACTGATCAAACTAGAAAAAAAAACTAATTTTTGGATCTAAAAAACGAAACGTTCAGTAGTGAACATTTCTAAAAACGTCTCAGCTTCTGGGTAGTAACGCCCCCCCCCCGGTCCCCATGATGTGAATATTTATACAGTTTGTAGATGTCAGTATCAGCACTAACAAGTATGGCTTTCTCAATAAATTTTCTAAAAACTAGGGCCGTCATCAGTTCCACTGTCGACATAATGGAGCGGGCTCCGGTTTCTTTGCGGTTTGGCTATCAATCGGATTGGATCGGATTTGCCTTGTAATTTGTAAACAAAAAGAGACAGCTCCTTGGGGTTTGGGCCATTGGAAAGGTGGTGAAAAAACCATGAAAATGGAGTATTCAAACGTCCAAATCGGTCGACGAAAAGTGAACATGTCTTAAATTTGGTTTATTACCGCCTAACGCCGCCTGTTTATCATCAACACTCAATCTTTTAAACAATCGGACGCCTTGAACAATAATTATTATAATGGCTTCGCGTCTCGTTTTGATTTTGGCTCTAGCTATTGGTCAATTCTGTCAACCTGATGGTTCCCAAGTCCTATTCCGGATTTTTCTTTTGATAAACCTTGTCCAGGCACTCCTGCTACTGCATGCAAAGTTTGGTGTGGATAGTCCTTGTGACTATCGCGTGATGCGCGGTCTAAGATTACTTTGAAGTGTCTTCATAACGAAACTACGCTCCAAAAAAAAACAAAAAAAACCTTAAGCCTTGCCTCCCCTCTTCGGCTTATTCTGCCTTTTGGGTGCTGACTATGTTAGGGATGTGGGACAAGAATGCAGCTCATCATACTTATAGTATCGTTCATCATAGTTATTGTATGAAACTCGACACAAGATGGGTGTAAGGAACATCAGTGTTTTATAGAATATTTTTAACTCAAACTTTGTCCTATCTTTAACAAACGAGGCACGTTTTCCTTACAACTATTAGTAACTTGTCGGATTGGAATGCAGTTTACTTAATTTGGCTACAGGAAATCATCTGCAGACAAGTCTCAAGGCATACCAAAAAGTGCAATTTTCAGGAGGGGGATCTATTATTTTTTAACCTTGGGTGGGGGAGGGGGTGGTCAAGATTGTTGTTAAGAGTTTTGAAGGGGAGGGGGGATCATCACAGATTTAGTGGACACTTCCCCCACCCCCTCTTCCTGGGTTAAACAATAACCGGTCCCTGACCATAAGCGGTATACAGGGAGTCGCAAATGTCTGGTCCCCAGCCCTGTAACTTTTTGTCCTATTGATGATAGAAAATGTTATTGGAAGATGCTGTTGTTGTTGTTATTGTTTTTTTTTTAGGCAGCAAGAACCCAGACTGCTTATCTACCCCACGACGGTGAGAGGGATAATTTAGCTGGATAAATACAAGCGGAAAATGAGACGGAATCGTTACGTACATAAGGAACTCGCACTCTGATTTTGGCGTAAATGGCTGAATTTGTAGATTCGCTTTGATTTAATTTAATTTTAGTCTCTAACACCTTCCTCACCAGAAACGTTTCCGGTACTCCTGTCTTTTGCAACTGCTACGCGTAAAAAACCTCCTTTTACCTTCCTCTGCCTGGTGGCACATGCCGCGAAGTTCATTTCTTTTTAACTTTCGAAAAAAGGTTTAACTTACGAATGGATCTTCAAACTATTAACTGAAAACTTAACGGACGTGCCACTAGGTTTTGTTTTATTCTTATCTAAAACAAAGCCCACAAGGGTGAAACAATCCGCCAAGTTTCAGCAAATCAAAGTAGTGATATCAGAGCCAAAAAGG
>JAHWFP010154922.1:20674-39861 GCA_023313725.1 Lithobius niger | reverse complement strand
TGGCGCGTCGAAGTAGCTTTGGAGCCGCACTAAATTACAATTCTGGTTCCAACATTGTAATGAATTTCAATGCTCGATGATTACAAACTCAGTTCGTGATTAAAATGTGTTGCACGCTATTTTTTTCTTAAGTACATTTTAGATGTTTGAAAATCCGAGAGAAAAATCAGCACTGCGATTTTGGATATCAGCACCGCTTTTGTAATTTTATTGTTGGGTTATTACATTCTTTCCATTCTTGAAAGAGGGCTGATCTTACGAAAAAGGTAGATAAATTTATTATAATTGCGATGTGCTGATACAACAATTGCTATTCGGTTCTGTTTTGCTTTGATCATCCACTTAGGCAACAACTTAGGCGCATGAGAACGGTGCAACCGTACATTGTCAATAATTTTGGCGCAAGATATCTTTCATCATATCAAAAACCAAAACTGGTAAAAGGGGCCGCCAAGTTCCGAATGGTTCGGCCCTTCAAAGGAGTGATATCAACACACCAAAACATTCGCCAACTTAATCGCACCGTTTAATAGTTCGAAGGTTAAACGAAAACCTTAACATTGCTACTTTCGGTAGCAATGTTCAAGTTTTCATTTAACGTCCAAAGTAGTATTCGGTGCGATTAAGTTGGCGAATGTTTTGGTGTGTTGATATCACTCCTTTGAAGGGCCGAACCATTCAGAACTTGGCGGCCCCTTTTACCAGTTTTGGTTTTTGATATGATGTCAGTCCTTTTTTTTTAAATTGTGTATTAGACTCAACTCCACTGCCGTGCAGGTGGGTAATAAAGTGACATGTTAATTGTAATTGTTGTAATTTGTTTTATTTCGTTAGTTTTGGTGTGTTGATATTACTCCTTTGAAGGGCTGAACCACTCTCAACTTGGTGGCCTCTTCACCAGTTTTTGCCTTTGTTTATTTTGCTATGTTTTTAGAGATGGTTTATTTTTCGTGAACTGGACGTGAATACAATTTCTTTGGCAACGTTGTTTAGATTTATCGTGCTACACTAGTGTGTGTCTAAGCACGCACGTCAGTATACACTTTGTCATTGTCCGAACTTGGCTGTCCAATGAGAGACGATGCCGACAATACTAACAATGGTTATAACAATATTTTCGTACTTACGTGCCATCCCACGCCATCCTCGTTACACCCCTAGGCTCCAAACCATAAAAGGTACGCAGTTCGTATCGTACTGTAGCCATTCGTCCAATTTCATAGCTGGAAACCTTCTCGTTATCTCGGTATCGATGAATAATCACCCTATGGAAATTAACATGGGGATGAGCAGACTAGAATTAACTAGCTAGCTCTAGCTATAGCTAGTTACACATTTTCAACGTTATTGAGGGTCAGATTTTGCACTGAAAGCAGCTTAGCTGGCATTCCTACACGAGTTAATTTTTGTCAGGTGGGTCATTGCTCTCGATTTTCAACACAATTTAAGCTTTTGTACCGCATTATTATTTTTCCCCAAGTACCTGAAATGTGCCCAACTATGCTTCAAGATATAAGACACTGACGCGATGGCGCCGCGCTACAATGGTTTACAACCTCGACAATTGAATTGATGTGATGTTTGTTGTGATGATTGTTACCTAACTTGGCACGACACACTAGCGTGTGTCTAGATTACTGTCGTGTGTCGATGCTTGGCCGCGCAAAAAGTAACATTTTCGTCCAGCGAAAAGTTGATTCGATGTTGAGAACCAAAATGATGTGATCCGGGTCTCCGCTTAAATCTTACAGTTTAAAACGAAATAACGCTAAGTCTGCAGTTTTTTTGTTTAATTGGACGATTGATATGTCGTCTTATTTATTTCTTAAATGCAGTCTTCGTGATCCCAATTGCATTGTTTCAAATTAGAAAGGTAAAATCGTCATTTTGTTGTCACCCATCCCAACCGCCCCTATACTCAGAATAGAAGAAAGACAAGAATTAACAGAAAGCGTCGAGATGAGCTTTGCAAGAGTTAAGGGGGAGGCTACAGTGACTTTGAATGGATGCGAATTCCATATATAAGAACAACCCTTTCAGGGAAGCAATGATGCCGTATATTTAGGTTAAACTTATTTCGGAGAAGCCGGAAATCGTGGCCTCTAAAGTTCTGTAAGGAGGAGGACGTCGATCGATGTGATCGTTCAGGATCTCAAAGAAGAGGACGAGGTCGCTGTGATAAAGTCATTTTTCAACCGATGGAAGGTTAAGTGACTAAAGATGGTGATTACACAAAATATTGACCATCATTTAGTGAGGCGGTGCTGGCAAGACAAGATGAGAAAATTATGATGTGTTGCAAGGTCAGGTTACGCGTGTGAGCAATTCTCCCAAAACTGGTGGAAGAAAACTTTCAAACGGAGTTGACGAGAGACGGGGGCTAATTTCGGAAAAGTTGTCGAGAATAAAGTGTGTTTTCGTCATAAATTTACTGGTATGTGGTCAGCATGGTGGTGGACCTTAAGGAGTGTCGTCAGCTAGAATCGCAAGATTGTTATCGGAGGACTTCACAGTGAGGTCTGGGTTATTGTGACCAAAGTGCAATGCCAAACGTTTGTGTGGGTTAATTCAAAGGCAGACCACTATACGACAAGATTACAAGCTGTAAGTCGCGTTGCAGACCGGGGAGGGGGGGGGGTGAAATAATCAGTGTAACTATAATTTCCCAATGAAATAGTTTTAGGAAGGTCAGACACGTAAATGTGAAAAAGAAGGGGCTAAGGACAGAGTCTTGGGTAACAGCAGATGTGACTTGGGTCCAGCAGCTGACTGAACTGCACAACCAACCTGCTGGCGACATACGAAAAAATGAGAATGGATTCACGAAATTAAATCAAGTTGAAAGTTAAACAAATGTAGTTCATGGAATGGCTTGGCATCATAGATGGGATCCAGTGCCTTACTTAAAATCTATGAAGCCATGTCATAAGAAACAGTGCCTTTGCCAAGAGAAATTGGTTGCGCCTTGTCTTTACGTACCAAGCAATTTAGTGCTGCAAGCGGGGAGAAAATGGTCTTGGGTGTCAGACAAAATGGTTGTTCTATCCACAGAAGAGGTCATTGTGTGAAAAAAAAAATTTCTAAGATTTAGGAAAGAATAGAAAGTAGGCTGAGAGGTCGGTAATTTTTAACGTCACGAAGAGAATCAGTTTTGCGAATTAGGGGAGATATTTGCATCTTTCCGTACAAGTACAAGTACAAGTACAAACGGATGTCCAGTCAATGGGAAAGAGGATCGTCAATGGCAGGAGCGTAGTTCTTAAGGAAAACTGGAGCTATCACTCCGGGACCTCAGAAAACGTCTTCCTTGAAGGACAGGAGAGCTCTTCAGATATCGTGTGTTCTGAAATCCTCAGTGTTAGAGAATTTGTCACTTCGGGACAGGAAACTCCTTTAAGAACAGAAGAGCCTTTTAGATTAGTCTGCACTGAAATCCTCAGTTTTGGAGAATTTGTCACTTCGAGACCTCAGGAAACGTGTTCTTCTACGGACAGGATGGCTTTTTAGATGTCTTCGGCACTGCAATCCACAGTTTCGGAGAATTTGACTGGACTGCGAGCGGACAACAAAGAAGACTTTAAAAGTGGAGGCCAAAAAAAACACCAGATTGAAATGGACAATTTCGTTGTCTTCAAGAAGGATGTTCCCAACAGGGCTTATGAGACAGTTTGTAGCAGTTGTTCTTATTTGTGCCGGTATGAATGGAGCACATTCGGTTTATTCCTGGCTTCAAGGATAATGCCTTTTCTTGGCGTAGCATTTTCGAGCTGGACGAATGTTTGGCTTGAATTTTCAGCTTTTAACTTCACTTCCCTCCTGATCCTCCCAACCGACTCACTCCCGAATCAATCGCCATTTTTGGATGCCTTTTAGGCCTTTTATTTAGAACATTTTTTTCCCCATAACCCTAGCCCTAACTTCAACTCAACCCAGGCCTAACCAATGCTTGCGTGGGAAGTATCAAGACCCTTTTAGAGCCAACATTTTCAATTAATAACCATTTAAACTTAAATTCTGTTCAATTGGCTTTTAGCCAAATCCTAAACAACCCGAACGAACGTTCATTCCTCATGCATCCTTCTGTGACCCGAACCCGCATTTCAGGGGAGCCAATACATCAACCATGATCTGAACCACTTTTGGGGTAACATTATTCCACCATGGGTTGATAGAAGCTTTGATCGTTAGGTTTTGAATCAAAATTCCATCCCCATTTTAGCCACCAAACTTCTAAAATTCCCGATTCCCCCTTTTGTTCCCGCCAGTCATGTTGTGAACAGCTTAAAGGCGCCTGTCCGCCATTTCGATAGCGTTGCCCATATTTTAAACACAGCATCCACGTTCCAGATTTTCCGTCATCCAATAGGCTGGAGTAGGTCACGTGATCTCGTTTTAGTTATGAAAATCGTGGCGTTACAATACGATTGTTCCATTTTTAATTTACCGCTTTTTTTCTTTATGTTGCTCGAAGATTCTACGATGCTGCATCTAGGAGTTGAAAAGGCGCCTTTAAGGTAATCCTTAAGCCAAGTTCCCAATACAGCTACCTAGCTCGGCTGGAGCCTGTAGTAGGGTGAATCAAAAAATGCTTTTTTTTAAATTTCAAATCGTTATAGTGTGAAAAAGTTGGTCTTCGTCCTCCTAATCACTATCCCAAAAGGAAATATTTCTAAAATAATTTTTTGAGGTGCCCTCCTGGCCCTAAAGTTTAACATTAAAAGTCAATGGGGAAAAATCGCTAAATCTGAAAAAAATTATTTTTGACTAGTTTAAAATACATTTTTTTACGTTATGTAAGTTGGTACTCTCAGAGACCATTAAAAGAAGCCAGAATTAAATTTTTTTTTTAATATTTTGTCCCGAAACTTCGTTTTAATGCAAGGCGTAAAATCGACAAAAATGCCTTTTTGTCGTATTTTGATGGCCGAAAATTCGCATTGTTTTCTGGAAAAAGAAAAAATGTTTTTGGTTTTGGCTTCAATTTGGTGGTCTCTGAGAGCAGAAAATGAGATAACGTAAAAAGCAATATTTTAAACTAGTCTAAAATCACTTTTACAAAATTAGCGATATTTCCCATTGACTTTTAATGTTAAACTTTAGGCCCAGGTGGGCACCTCACAAAATTATTTCAGAAATTTTGCCTTTTGGGATAGTGATTATAAGGTAGAAGACCAACTTTTCCACACTATTACCATCTTTATTAGATAGTGATAGTTAATAGTTTAATAGATAGTGATGTTATCTATTTCGATTTCCAAAAGCCTTTGAGTCCGTTAACCACCGTGGCCTCCTTATAAAATTAGAGGCGATGGGTTTCACAGGTCAGCTCAAATCATGGCTTACTGATTTCCTCAGAAACAGATCACAGCGCGTCTTGGTGGAGGGTTCCTTCTCGTCTGAGGCAGGGGTCCCAAGCGGTGTGCCCCAGGGATCCGTTTTGGGTCCTCTCCTCTTTGTCATTTTTTTAAATGACTTAAACTGTAACTCTAACTCGGTCATTGGTTTTAAATTTGCAGATGATCTCAAGATTAGTTCGGAGGTCATTAGACTGGCTGATAGTGTTCATGTCCAGACCATTGCTGATCATATCCATGATTGGGCATTGACTTGGAAATTGCCGCTATCTGATGCCAAATGCCAGGCATTCTGTATTGGTAATTCTAACGCTTGTATTGCGTACTCAATTAATGGCGAGCCCCTCCCTTGCACTTCCGACATTCGTGATCTTGGTGTTTGGTTTACTACCAACCTTAAACCTTCACTCCACTGTGCTAAGGTGACAGCCTCAGCATACCGTCGTCTGGCTATCATAAATCGTTGTTTCATTTCCGGAAACAGGGACATTAAGCTATGGGCCTTTAAGGTGTTCGTCCGGCCTCTTCTTGAATATGCGACTCCGGTCTGGTCTCCTTCCCTACTAAAGGACATTGATATGGTTGAGCGCGTCCAGCGCCGCTTTACCAAGAGCCTTAGAGGCTTTGAGAAAATCTCATACGCTAAAAGGTTATCCCTTCTTGGCCTCGACTCTCTGGAACTTCGCAGGTTGAAGTTCGATCTTATCTTAACATTCAGGATCCTAAATGGCCATGTGGGCATTGATCTGCCGTTCTTCGATGCCAGTCCGGCTCTGTCCACTCGAGGCCACTCACTTAAGCTTGCTTGTCCGACATTTCTTACTGAGTCCAGACGTAGTTTTTTTTCTATTAGAGTCATTCGGGTATGGAACTCCCTACCTGACACACTAGTTACTAGCAAGAACGTGGCTACCTTTCGACAAAACCTTGCATCGGTTGCACTTACCAAATTCCTAAAAAGGCCTGAACATGTCCAACTTTCTATATGAAATTCCCCCTCTAACCTGCTCTCTCCTTCGGGTTGTGTTTTAGTTTATTTCTTAAATTCAAGGATGGGTATTAGTGGGTCTTGACCCCTTCCTTCTCCTGACTAATTTATTTTTAGTCAAATATTTTATTATTATTATTATTATTATTAATAAAATCGAGTTGTCGCGTCAGATGGACGCAACGAGACGGCCACACGACGGCCGACGGCCGCAAGTAACCACCCGGATCAACAGTCGTGGCGCCATCTCTTGATAGTCAACGCAAGCGAACGAAGCAATATGCACGACCGGGATGTAGTGGGCTATACTTGCGTGAATGTAGCACGAACCGTTGTCTCAGCATCTACGGCAGCTATCGTTCGACGCTTACAGTTATTATTTACGACAAGTCAGTTCAAGCTGTATGGATTTGTTAGCAGTTGTGTTGTAACCAAAAGACAGCACCTAATTTTTAAGTTTAAAAAGAAGCAATCGGGATTTTGAGTACGAAACTGCTCGGTGTTTTAGAAAAAAAAATGCTTGGCTATTTCAGTGACTTGAGTGATCAACGTGGTAGCCTAACTGCATAGCGTTATGGTCATGGTTAAATTTAAAGTTTTTAATTCGTAATCACATCATCACTACTCAGTACTCACGCGTTGGTTGCATAGTGCAAGTGCAAGCGATGCGAAGCCAAAAGATGCTTTAATCATCAACACACGGGTTTTCCTTTTATTCTTTTTTCAAAACGTAGCTGTTCCCATGGCTTAACATAGGTATTTTTGTTCTTTAAGGCTTAATAGAAATAAAGGTGTTTATTTCCATTTTGCCCCCACCTACAGGCCACACATCAGGTTACAGGAAGTTGCTGTGGTGGCCAGCAAGTACAACTAAAGGGAGTGCCTCCATAATGGAGGCACACCCACAAAACTTAGGACACAAGTTTTATGTAAAAACTTTCGGCCACCTGCTTTGAATTTTGGGCCCCCTTGCCTCCTGGGCCTGGGTGCCTTGCACCCTTCGCATCCCCCTTAATTACGGCTCTGAACGCAATCAATCACTTTACTGCCACTTACATATAAAGAACTGCACCAAACCAACCCCGTGATGGAAACATCACGCAATCATTACAACACCCGTGCGTAGCACGGGCTTACATCTAGTTTGAAATTTAAAATAAGCATTTTTTTTTTAGCCACCCTAGCCTGTAGCCCCGGTAGCGCAGTGGGTAGAGCAGCCAAATGGTACGCGGGAAGTCCTGGGTTCGAGTCACAGTCTGTGCAGTTGTCTTTTCTTTCTTTCTCACATTAGTGTATATTGTATGCTCTCAACATTTTTGCGCGTGTTGGTTTTATTACGGTGCCCTCGGACTCCCTTTAAAATACATTTTACCAGTTTGTAAAAGTTTCTAAGAGTTAACTTTAAAGGTGCATCTTCACTCACTCTGTGCCATCAGTAGTTTTTGTTTGTATTTTTTTTCCTTCTTTCCTTTCTCCGTAACTTGACCGTCTCTTGGTCCAGACGGGACGAATCCATCACTTGGAGCCACGCTCTCGCTCTTCCGACCTGCGTTCCGAGCTTCGGCGTCCTCAGGTAGAGAGCGGGGTCTCTCCATTAGGCGGCATAAATCAGAGGCGCCCCTCCTCCCCCTCACCCCTCAAATATACCACGTGTGGCCCAGTTAATAAAATTTTCCCTCATTTGAAGTGTCACGCCTAATGAGACGAAAGGCTGTGTGGAGACAGATGCGCCGGCGTGAATGCGCCCTTCACGGACCAAATTAATCGACGCGCAGGTTATTGGTGGGAGCGCGAAAGATGCAAACGTGTCTGTCCATTAGTCGCTTGCCTTTAAAGGGTCGCGGTAGCGCCTGGCGCTAAATAGCGCATGCAGGATGCTTCGATGAGACGCCTTTTAGAAACTGGACCGATACTTTAAAGGTACACTCCGCCTGCCTTAATAACAGCCACGCGCCGATCGCCACATGCGCATGTTACCAATCGCACCGTTCGCGAAACTCGGCATAGTAATAGAGTCGTCACAGAGTCGTTATTGGGGCAGAGTCAAGTGACCGGGCAGAAAACAGTTGTGGTGTTCCTCAAGGTGGCACACTCAGCGGATGGCTATTCAACTTATTTATTAGTGCAGTGGCGTAACTAGTGGGGGGGCAAAGGAGCGACTCGCCCACTCTGTGAGATTTTGAAAGCTTATTCGGCAAATTGGCCAATTCACTTTTTCCGTAGCTGAAAATTATTTACCGTCCGATGGCTGCATTTTGAGGTCAAAGACGCAACTTTCATCTTAGCTAATTTATACTTCTACTGTTTCTCCTTTAAATCACTAAAGTAACCAAGTAACAAATGGAGAAATACGAAAATCAGTAAAGATAAACAGTAAGAATTACTAGCTCCATATTTTGCTTAAAATTCCCAACAAAGTATCAGTGTTTAAAAAAATAAGTATCTAGTGTGAAAAACTGAATGATTTACATTACAAAAATTTTTTATGCGTATAATGCAGTCAGCAAAGCTGGTTTTATAAAAATATTTTCAACGGCACTTTACAAACCCAGAAAATGCCGGAAAATAGCAAAAATGCTTCAGCTTCCGGGGCCCTTATTCGGTTCTCCCTCCACACCATTCGGCTAAATGCCTAGTGTTGCCCCCTCACTACAAAACCGTAGTTAACGCCACTGTATTAGTGACATCACTAAGTTTATTTCTTCAATTGCCTTGTTATATACAGATGATCTTCAAATCTATAACAGATCTGATTCACCTGAAAGTTGCCACCAGCTCCAAGATGACCTTGATTGGTTAGATAAATGGGCAGCTGACAATAAAATGAAGTTTCACCCAGAGAAATGTGTTATTCTACGTATTGGCAAACGGAAGGCTGTTGATTTTCACTATTACTTGTCTGGTCACCAGTTGCAAGAACACACCGTCGTGAAAGATTTGGGCATCCTTGTGGACAGCCAACTTAAGTTTCATAATCAGGTGCAACAAGTTGTGAATGATGCGCGGAAAACGTTTTTTATTCTAAAGTCAATGTTCAAATCGTGGACACTTACGAATACAAGAAGATTGTATATGACGTTTACCCGACCAAAACTTGAATACTGTGTACACGCCTGGTCACCCCATCACAGTGGTGATATTTACAGGTTGGAACAAGTTCAGAGAGCCGTCTTCGCTGATGGGTTTGTCTTACGAAGAACGTTTGAAAAGGCTTGACCTGACAACTCATGTTAATAGACGTTTAAGAGGTGACCTTATCAAAACCCGTCAACCTCTGTCTGGCGAAGTGATTTTGCCTGCCGACCAGTTTTGTCAACGGTCGTCTGTCACAAACCAGAGGACACAGGCTGAAGTTGACGAAACCAGGAATCCGCACCATTGTTGGGCAATCTTGCTTCACTGTGAGAGCCATTAACTCTTGGGACTCACTCCCAGAAAGTGTTGCAACAGCACCTTCAACCAGTAGTTGGAAGAGACACAGACTGACTCAGTGTTAAAGTGTTTTGTTTCATATTTTGTTGTGAACCGGTTACATAAGCTTGTTTTCTTCCGGTATTAATTTAATTTAATTTAATACAAGGCCAACTGTGGTACAAGCTTACGTCCTCGCAGCGAGGAACGCAGTTACTATCTCAGTTGGCATTGGGCGTAGTAGACGAACCAGCATGAATGGAAAAATTGGTTCGGCACAAACCGGAATGGTTTTCGTATTTTATCATCTCACTTTACAATTTTTTAGGATAGTATCTTATAATTTTTCTTCGGCGATCTATTGGCATAAATAATTTAATTTTTACCGCGTTAGTCCTTCAGATTTTTAATCACATGGTAATTATTAGCAAACGATTAAAAATTAGTACATGCACACACACACACACACACACACACACACACACACACACACACACACATGAATCGTCAAGGTAAGCGCGCAAACAGAGCCTCGTTAAGGCAGGGACATTAGGGACCCTGGCCCCGAATTTGTAAACCCCCCCCACCCCAGCCCGTTGAAAGCTTCATCAGCTAAACAAAATTTCACTCATAATGTTTGACAATCAAAACTAAATAGGAAATTGGGCAGATAAGGAGCAAATATTGAGCAGTAAAATTCTAAAAGGTAAGATGACAAGTAAGTGACAAATAAAATTCGAAAATACCAAACTTCTTCCCCTTCCCATAATTTTCTTCCATTTGTCTCTAGGTAAGGAGCTGTTTACGTAGAAAAGAACTACGGGAAGGGGAGGGGACCCCATATCGAATTTTGTCCAGGGCCCCGAGTAACCCTCACCTGGCCCTGCGCGCAAAGGATCATTTAATCGTAGGATGCTAATAAATATAGTTCGTAATATTCAAAAGAAAATATCCTAGACGCCACATTTTAAAACGGATTTTTAGCAAGGGATTGGCTAACGGTAAAGAAATAGACCTTTGGGGCCATACTTGATGTGGTGGATCGAGAAAAATGGCGCTGGGAGGAATGTACCTTTAAGGCCGCGTCTACGCAACGGCAATTTTCTCGCACACTAGCTTTTATAACTTGGTCAATACTAAATCTGCTGGCCGTCTCTCGCTTTTACC
Organism: Lithobius niger; assembly: GCA_023313725.1. Taxonomy (NCBI): domain Eukaryota; kingdom Metazoa; phylum Arthropoda; class Chilopoda; order Lithobiomorpha; family Lithobiidae; genus Lithobius; species Lithobius niger. The sequence goes on along the minus strand of JAHWFP010154922.1, from coordinate 28,941 downwards.
AGAACAAGCGGCTTTCGAGTTGTTTATGCGTAGTAACCTTAGAGTAACATTAAAGACCTCACTGGAACTACAATTGGACCTCCTTTGAGGTTAAACAAATGCCCCCCCTCCCTCTTAGATCGTACATCTGTCATAGAGATTATTTTTAAAACCTTCCCTCGGACCCAAACCCCCCAAACTTAAATTGGACATTTGCGCTCTTTTTGGAACCAATAGAATTAATTTTCGATAATACTTTCCTGCAATACTGGGGAAATATTTTCTCTAGCCTAATGACGTTCCAATGGACAACCACTTTCACCATTTTTATGCGATATTGATATGAAGGAACTTGATGCTTTACTTTTTTACGGCTAAATTCACTGCATTGATTTAGTATAAATTATAAAGCGTAAAGTATATTTTTCAAGTATTTCTATGTATAATTACTCAGACATAAGGCAGCAGGCACTGGTACCTGCACCGAGAGCAGTAGCAGGCACCAGCACTACGCATGGTAGGAAAGCTTTTCAGGACAGCATTCTTCCCGCATTTGACAGATCGCCTTGAGGCTTGTTTATTCCGCCAGCATGAACATGAAAGTGGAAGAATATAATGGAAGTGATCAATATGAAGAGGAGATCATTAGCACTGGGAAAAGGGGGGGGGGCTCATTTGAGTCACGGGATGCGCTAATTGAGTGAGCGAAGTAAACGAAAATCAGCATTTACTAGCCAGTGTGCGCAAAAATTTGAAGAAACTTAATTTGGTCGAACATGGAAATACACATGAACTACCACACCTACTCAGTGTTGCAAACCATGCATTCAACACCCAGTAAATTGTAAATCCACCCATTGCTTGCTTGTAAATTGTACTGAAAATAAACTCAAGCTCTTTAAGAGGGTTTATCGACGATTCTTTAGCACTTTGGCCAAACACCATTCGGTCGTACATTCTGTAAAGTGCTATCAGCCACCCTTGCAATTTACAATGGAATCACCGGATTCGAAATCGACATCCTTTCTTCACCTTACCATTTTCACAAACTCCTGCAACAGCGGGTGGAAACAGTGCATTTTAAAAAACCGACCCAAACCACTCGCGGCGCTAATTTTAACTCTTATTCCGTCTTCATTTACTTGTTAGTAGGTTCAAAAACGAATTAAAAAGGGTATTCGCCCTCACTGCTAACAAACTTATGCTTACTGACGAATTTAAGTACTTGTTTCATAAATATCTTAGCGACGGCTCTCCACTTTCAACCAGTACATTAACAACAGCGGGCTTCCTCAAACCAAAACTTCATCTTTCAGCCCCCTCCCCCCCTCCTCCCCACTATCTTGTTGCCCATATCTTAAGGAGTATTGAGAACCACTCAGAAACTCTTTGCGGAAAATATAAGATTGGTAAGTATAAATAGCAGAGAACGGCCTGTCCCCCCCCCCCCCTCGCCCACCCCAACGCAAAACTTCCTTATTGTAGCCCCCACATTCTAAAGCATAGCATTCCCTGTAGCCAATTTGGAAGCACACCTACCTATGTAGGCCAGAGTAAACAGGGCATTTCCAGACGCCTAGGCTCCGACAAAACGAACTTTACATTTACACCGGAAAACGCCACTCGTTCAACATTAAAAAAAAACAGGGCATGAATCCAGCATTAGGGAAACTAAAATTCTATTCGAGATTTCAAATACCAAATCTTGTTTAAATTTAGAAACCCTCTGCATTCATTTAACTCAACCCAACCAGCAATGCACAATCACCTAATCCCAATTGCCAACCTACCTTCAAGAATATATTAAATTGTGCATAACACTTTCAATGATTTTTCATGCTTATTACGAAGCTTAATTTGAGACATTTTTCAGTGTCAGCAAATTCCATACTTATTTGTTCAGCTTACAAGTAAATAATTTTTTGTACGGGGGGGGGGGAGATTAGAGGAAACACGGGCTGAGAACGAATTTGGATTATTGAGAACATTGTAATATAAACCAACGTTACCCTACTTGAGGCGAAAAAAGGGAGCCTTATGTCAGTATAAAAAAAAAACAATAAGGTTCTTACAACTGCTCAGTTTTACTGTTACTTTCGGGTCTTGTGCGGGGCAACTGCCCCCTTTGCCCCCCTTTGGTTGCGCCACTAACCTAGAATTAAAGAAAATCAGATGTACACACGTAGCCACATAAAGGTAACAAACACTCAATCGCCTACTTTTATTTTATGTACTTTGCACAGGTCTCCAGTCCAGTCATCTCCTTTCCATTCATCGCTTTATTCATGATTATGAATGCCCTTCAAAACCCTGAAAAATGTGTGACCCCATCTCCTCGGGGTCTGAAAATAATGTGACCACCCCGCCCCCCGAAAAAAAAGAAAGAAAATGCCCCTTTTTGTACGCCTATTGAAACTGTCTGCAGATGATTTCTTGTAGCCAATTTAAGTAAGCAGCACTCCGCACTAACAACCACTAGTTGTAAGGAAAACGTGCCTCATTTATAACGAAAGACCAAGGTAGGGTTACAAGTTGTTCTATGAAAACAGCGATGTTCCTTACACCCATCTTGTGTCGAGTTTCATAATACGTGTGATAAACGCAATGTTTGCTTGTTCAACCACATCCCTAATATTAGTCTGCGCATGAGAGACAGAAAAAGCCGAGGAATCAGGAGGCAAGGCTTTTCTAAAAGATTTACTGAAAGACAACACGATGTATTACTGATACTGACAGCTTCAAAATCGTGTGATCACCTCTCGTCATAGGGTGTCAAGTATGCTCCCCCGCCCCTTCCACCCGAAGCTGAAGCTTTTTAGAAGTTTGACTACTGAAACTGTCATTTTGGAGGTCCAAAAATTGCAGTTTCCTTCAGTTTGGTTAGTGTTTTTTTGTGATTTCCCCCCTCCCCCTCTTGAGGGGGCCTAAAAAAATGTGTGACCCCTTCCCTCGAGAGTTTCCACAAAATCCCTTACCCCCCAATTCCTCCCCCCCCCGTCCCCTCCGGCGATAACTAATGTTCGGTCCCTTACTGTTATTCCGGAATGTCGTTTGGCAAAGATGAAGCAGTGCGATGCAAGCATACGCGCACGTGCTTACCTACCGTGTTCAAAAGTAAAAACGGTAAAATAAAATATCATTTGAATACAGAAGTAAGGTTTCACGTGGACTAAACTCTGTAGCAGCATTGTGTCAATGAATTACTTTCAAGTAGTAAAGGCCACAACTGAGAAAGAGTAAAATACTCTTTTGACGGCGATTTTCCAAATATAGTTCTTAAAAGATCAGCTTTGCTGTTTAAGATACACACCAAAGGAACTGGGGGGGGGGGGGGGGGGCGTTGCGCTAGCGACGTTTCGCAACAGAAACACGCATTTTTCTTATTTAAGGGCGCGTTTACCCAACGATTGCCTTTGCATTCTCGCAGCTAGAACTTTATCGCGGTGGGAAAGGTGTTATTGCGATGGTAACCTGAATTAGCTAAATCCGACATCGTTAAAGGAAATACTTGCAGTCTTATAATCCGTGACAATAAGAAAAAAATTCCTTCTGACGAAATAGTTTTTCCAGTTACTTCTGAACTCACATTATTGACTGTTTTCGCTGCGAGCCGCCAGAGCTAAAATTGCCTTCATGTTGGAATTTCTATCTTCTAGCTGCGAGAATTCAAAGGCGAGTCATTGCGGAATGCCCTAATATTTTTTTCGTTTTTTCACGTTGATAGTCGGCGCCAGTAGCTACGCTAGGAATATTTTTTTTTGGTTGGGGGGGGGGGGGGATGGAGGGAAAGCACACATTTTTCATCTGCTTTCTAGAAAATGAAAGTAATTCGAAATTTTATCAATTAATCAAAAAATGCCTGCACGAAAAGGCTTACGTTCGAAGAAACTACGATGTGTTGTGTAAGGGACGGAACTAGGGGGAAGGGGCTATTGGAGGGATTTTGTAAAGTAATAAATAAATATTTATGTCGTTTCAACTATCGAATACAAAGAAAACCCTACAAGCTGGGTACTGTGTTTTTTTAACGTCAGCATGAACACTGTTTTGGTTTGCCATTTTGTCTGACGGAAATTTATAATTCTGGGGGGGAGGTGAACCCAGGGGGGCACAACTGAAATCTGGCGGGAGGGGGGTGGACACGTGCTGGTGTACAGGCGCTGCAGGTGCAGATCCCCCCCCCCCCCCCGGGGCCCCTGTAGCGTCGTTTCTGGTTGGTTGTGAATAATCCAGCAGCTACTTCATGTATAAATTATTGATTTGGCCACGGCACGCTTTTAAAAAATTCTGCATTTTCTGCAAATTTTTCTTCCTATACGCATTCACTTTTTCATTTTTAAATTAATTTCCGAGAGCCTTACGTCATCTGACGCACACGGCTTATGTAGGTAGGTGAACATGCTCTATTTTGAACATTGCTAGACAATTTTGAAGACGGAAGAAGTCTAGTAAAAAGGGGGCAAATGTGTGATCTCCGATCACTGACGGGGGAACGAGATAATGTCCGTAATATGCCAGAAGATATCCCATAGCCGCTGAAGGAGACTTGGTGTCTCTCAACCTACCCTAACTGACCCTAGTCCTTTCTTCAGGAAACTATCCTCAGTGGCCACTCCTACTACTCATCAAATAAACACAAAGAACAATTAAAACCACGGATTAACACCCATTGTTGTGTTTTTTTTAGCAAAAACTGGCTTCAGATATTCCCTGTTTCTCGTTTCACAGCCTGCTGGACTGATTCCTTCGATGTTCTTTTGCCAAAGCGTGCTGTGTTTATTCCGTAATTCATCGTTTGTCTATTCCGGCACTGAACCCTTAATCCTTCTTTGCCAGGCTGTTGCACTTATTCCTTTAAATTCTCCTCAGGCAGAAATCCGCTGGACTTATCGCATAATTTTCCCTTTTCACAGGCTGCTGGGATTATTCTATACCGGTGGTCCACAAAAAACTGACTACCGAATAAGTCAAAATAACGCGGAGATCGGTTTAGGCTAGCTGTGCCGGTGGCAAAATCCTGAACAAGCGGATTGAACGAAGAGAAGTAAAATTCCGTGCAAAAACAATTTTTCAAGGGACACACAAAGTAAAGAAATTGAAACTGCAACCACATCAACACCACTCACTCAAGACTGCTTGCAGAAAAAGGAGAAGAAACTGTTTCTAATGTGTTATTACGTATTGTGTTACGTTATGTGTTATTGGAAGCTAAGTCCAACTTTTCTAGTTAGCACCCCTCAGAACCTGGAGATGACAGAAAAATTAATCAAATCCAATGAAACGAAGATTTTCTGTCCTCTCCTGGTTCTGAGGGGTACTAACTAGAAAATTTGGACTTAGAAAATTGGGTCGTCAGTTTTTTATGGACCACCATGCATAATTCTGTCATGGTTATTCCAGCTGGACTTGTTCTTGAATTCTCCCTTCATAAATACGTAGTGATTTTATTCTTTATTCTCCCTTGGCAAAAACCTGCTGGACTAATTCTTTAATTATCCTGCTGTGCTTTTCACATAATTCTCCCTTGGCAAATGCTGCAGGAATTATTCTATAATTCTGTCGTGATTAATCCATCTAGACTTGCTCTTGATTTCTCCCTTCGTAAATACCTACAGGGTTTTATTCCTTATTCTCCCGTGGCAAAAAAATCGGCTGGGCTTATTCTTTAATAATTTATGCTTTGGCAGAAACCTGCTGGTCTTATCACATAGTTCTACCTAGGCGAATGCTGATAGAATTATTCTAACCCGCTAGACCTGTTCCTGAAGTCTTCATACATAAATAAATACGGATGCAAACCTATTTACGTTGCCTTTTAGACTTAAATGTCAGACTGCCTGAGTGGGGAATCGAACCTACGACCTTTGAAACCAAAGGCCAGAGTCCTACCACTCGGCCATACTGACATATGGCCTAAAGGAAACGTCCGTAGGAAGCATTTTACACGCATACATGTACATATAATCACACACTTTCCAATCTGCACTGGTGGGATGCTTGTCTGCGCATCACACACCAAGTGAACAGAAAGGAACAGTCTTAAAGCGTGAAATAAGGTTATAAACACGACAGAAAGCCAAATGGGCTCGATAGTGTTAAATGGCAGTATGGCTGAGTGGTAGGACTTCGGCCTTTGGTATCAAAGGTCGTGGGTTCGATTTCCCCACTCAGGCAGTCTGACATTTAAGTCCAAAAGGCAACGTAAATAGGTTTGCATCCGTATTTATTTAACACTTATCGAGCCCAATTGGCGTTCTGTCCCGGTTATATCTTATCTATATACATAATACGCTTAGGTTGGACAAGCAAATTCATCATTATTATGCACTACAATAAGTAACAATCACTGCATGCACAACCGTTGTTGGGTTTGTTGGGCTTGGTATCAGAACAGAGAAACGTCCTCCATTGAAAATAAACATTTGCTTTCATAACACAAATCAGCAGGGGTTCAAAGAGGGAGCAGAGATGGGGATATTCAGACCACACAATAGGGGAAACCGGGACCCACTACAGTGTTACGCTCAGGTATGCGGGAACCAGCTAGCCGGCATATGTTACGCCGGGGGTACAGCTAGTCCATTCATAAATACCTACTAGTTCTATTTCATATTCTCCCTTGGCAGGAAAAAAACCAGCTGAACAAATTCTTCAATTATTATTCTTTGGTAGAAACTGGCTGGACTATCTAATATCACAGCTCTCACCCACAAAGATCTCTAAGACAGACTGTTAGTCCTTGTTTGGGCTCGTCTGTATCATAGCTTCCTGTATGTGTAAGGCTTAACGCTAGGTTTCACGTAGCATGCGAGACGCGTCGTCCAAGTGGTGCGCTGTAGTGAAAGCGCGAAGAACGAACTACCCCAATCGTAGCATTGATTAGTGTTAGCGGGATGCACAAAAACGTGGTAATACTTTCATTATTAGATTTACCGGTGTTGCAGCACTAAACGAATATTCGAAAAATATACGCAAAAATACGCAACCACAGTTACGCTCAATCTCACAACACAGAAATCAGTCAATTTCGCAAATTTTCGACAGCTTATGTTAGAGGTCGACGGAAACTTCTCCCAACAGTCTTCATCAGGTTTAGTTTGAAGAACCATACGAGTTGAGTTGTGTTTGAGTGGATAAGCAACTTGACTAAACCGGAAGTTTAAGAGCGCGGCATCAAAGTACGTACCGCCATGGCAATCCGCACTCGCAGCCGCGTGATCGGAAATTTATACCCAACACACTAGGTTTAATCCCTCTAAACCATCTTTCAACATGGCGGAGAAAGCAGACAACGCCTAGTATAACGCGGTACTAAACTGGTATAACGGTACTAAATTAGATTTAGTAATTTTTTTCAATTTTTCTACTGCTACGACATTTTAACTTGGTTAAACTTACTGTTGTCACGAGAAGATGACTCATTCTACACCGGTTTTCTTGCAAATATGCATTCATAAGCACCCTCGTCTCGTGTGTTACAAAAATACGATATTTACTTCCCCTACAAGCGGCGTTTAGGTTTCGTTCGACTGTCAAACTTTGTTACAAAACACACTGGCACCTACGCCTGGCAATATAACAATCTCTAATCTTACCGACGTTTGATACAACATAAACAACGTAGTACAGGGCGTATTTCACAGAAAATTACACCGCCTACGGCGGAATTCCATCCGTCTACGAGCGGATCAACCGCGAATACCTCATGGCGGCTTGGTCAGGCGGAAGTAGCAAACGCACTTTGTATTCTGGGATACATTCGCGAGTCACGCTTGCCATCGAAGACTACGCACTTCGGCTATGCATTTGAGCTGGGAGTTGCTTATCCATCCAAACACAACTCAACTCCTATGGAAGAACTAAGGTGCTTTTGGCTTACTTGCGTCGTCTGCAATGCGCGGCCCTCGTGGCCTCCGAGTTGGTCAGGTTTTTTTTCGAATTCTCTGAACTCTCACAGTATCATGTGTTTACGTATTTTTAAACGAACATTATTTTACGGTAACGGTGACTATTCTTGAAGTCTTCGGACGATTTACTGCTACGTCAAAGGATGGTTCAACACATTTTGAATGAGAATACAAAACGTCGCAGCGTATTATACAGCACAATACACGCGTACCTTGGTTCTTCTTCTGTTTGAAATTCATGATATTTTACCTCCGCAGGCTTTGTTTTGTAGTCGAGTGGACAAAGAGGAACAAAGCATGCAGCCATTGCTGTTAAACCTTTAAAAATTTGGTGTTAACGCAATGTTGTAAGCAGGGCCGTAGCGAAGGGTACTTGGTTGG